>JAQFVV010014048.1:0-54422 GCA_028023455.1 Epiperipatus broadwayi
AAGACTTAGACCGCAAAAATATTATATCGTTTAATCTGTTTTTATTGTCTAATTAGTTTCTCATTAATTTAGGGGAATAGCGGAGGCCATTAAAAACATTCTTAATATTTTAAAGTCATTAATTAAACATATTATTTAACTATAAAAAGGTTGAGTTTCCTAATTTTATTATAATGCTTTATTTTACTTTTCCAATGATCCAGGCACCCAAAACACATTTTTCATAGTACTTTTATGCACATTTAACTATTTAGCTCCGTAGGTGTTCCCGTCCATGTCTCTACCGCTGATGCTAAGCTTGGCCGGATGAAAAATAATTTATGTATGGTTCAGATAATGTTGTTGGCTCATAGTTAGCCTCAAGAATAGGCGAATAGTGCCAAGGTCATAGTACTCTTGATTTAATATCTTGCTTATGGGTGGCCTCAAATTACTTTCGCCTAGTATTCGAACTGGGTTAAACCAACATACATCATCTGCCTGTCACAATATATATATATTATCCAATTTTATAATTATATAACTACAATATAAAAATATACTGATATTTTGTACTTGCCATCATATGGGTAAGAAATGCTATTTACTGCAGACAACAACAATAAAACAAGATGAAAAGTCTATCCAAACTAACCAACAAAAATATATAGTTTTTAAAATATAAAAAATTGGAGGGTGTGTGTGACATTATGGGATAATCTAATGTAAAATTAAAGGTTATTTTAATTAAGGGCCTTTAGGATATTTTTACAAACAAGAGGTAAATCAGAAGTAGCATCATGCTTGTTACTACAGTCTGATCTCTTAAAATCTTGATGGCTTTTCTCATCATTCTTTAGTAGTAAATGTCACATTTCAATTGATAAATCTGTACTATAACAAGTAACAATAACATGGAAATAAATTAATAATGAAAATAAGATGGTAAGTATTTATTTATTGTATAAGAGTAGTAATATTTTCTAGAAATGATGCAAAAATTATTCATATTTATGTAAGAGCATGACAAATTCCACATAATTTAATATAAATTTTCTAGGCCACAAGAAGAATCGACTTCTTAGCTTTACATTTTTGATAACTAGCATTTCAGAATGCATCCAATACAGTTCTATTGTTTTTTTTATTTAATGAAAACAAACTCTAGTAAGAATTATTTTTTCTATGTTTTTTTTATTATAATTGTTTAGAATCTGGGATAAGGCTTTATGATTTTTTATTGTAATTATTAGCTATCAAAGTATTTCTTATATAATTTATTTATTTCTCCAAGGGTAATTTATTTGCATTATTAATTGCTTTAGTAAAAAAATTGTTGCAAAAAATTGAGCTAGTTGATAATAAGATGAAAATTTTATCTACCCCTGTGGGTGTTTTCTTTTTGTGACACATCAAGGAAGATCGCTTTCCCATCAATCTCTGTTTCCTTTGTGGATTTAAAATGAAGATGGGTACTGTTTTTGTGTGAACAAAAAATAATATAACTTATCTTTACCCTATTGACAGACAACCTATTTCTAAATATTTAATTTAAGAAATGTTGATTCTAAAACACATATGATTATTTGCCGTAAAAATAAATTAATTACCATTCGAGATATAAAACAATCCATCAGATTGCTGAATGTTTATGTCAATGTTGCTCATTGTACATGAAATAACTATTCAAACTAAAATGATAATATGGTCCAACACATTATAATAGAGGTTTATTATCTAAATATTTGCAAATAAGGAAACAATATCAAAGCTAACTAGAATACCACTTATTTCAACCTTTAAGTTATTTAATGTAAAATAAATTGTATTGAGTTTGTAGGATTTTAAAGATGGTCCCATAGGTTGTATTATGCCTGCTCCATGTACAATTAAAGTATGAGTAAGAGATCAGTATAGGAAATAGGAGGAATTATATGTTTTGGATAGTTTATAGCAGCGTTTTTCAACCTTTGGTAGCGAATATGCACCAAGAAATAAAAACATAAATATCTGATAACAAAAATCTTTTTACATTTTAAGAAAATATTAGTATTAATAAAAAATTAGTAAATAATACTACCTATGCTTTGTGTAGTTTTCTCAAATTCAATTGTAAATTTGAACTTAAATATTCGTAATGTTAATTTTTTTTACAGTAATTTCAAACAATATTGAAATTGAACTGATACGTCAAAGTAAACTCTTTTTAAAATTTTTCATATGTAACTTAAATAAAATTCTGTATAATTTATTTTTATAATTTTTGCTAGTATTTTGTATATAAATAAAACCTTATTTGAAAATACTTTTTTTTAGAAATTAACAAAATGTGTTAAGCTTTTAAATTAAAAGTATGTAGTTTAACTTTATCTCAACTTTTAACTTACAAATTATTTGTTCATTATAAATATTATCAAATTGATCCGAATATATACATATATACAGTACCGTGCTGATGTAATATCTCTTTTATTTTATATTATAATTTATGTAATAAACATTTGGATCGCAGAACTGTTTAATTGAAGTCTATTGAGTTGCGTGGCAAAAAGGTTGAGAAAGGCTAGTCTATAGATCTTGAGACTTTTTCTAGGAATAATTTTATTTAATTTTTTTTATCAGTGATTTGTTAAACACATTTTTTTAAAGATAAATAGTATAATTATATTTTTATATAAGTATTATCATTTATCAGATATGTCATGATCCATGATGTAAGTGGCATTTTAGAAGGACTAGAAATATAACTGTTATATGTATCATAGCTCATGAAAACAATGGCATTTTGTTTGTAAACATAAATACAATTATAAGACAAAATCACTGTCACCATGGATCATAATACATGTGGTTCAATAAAATATTTGAATGATAATATTATTATATCATCGATCAACAAATAAATAAAAAACAAAATAATTCTTAAGGAGATACTTTTTTTTGTCCCAAATACTTTGGACAATCAAAAATAAATAAAATAGATACCTTCTTTCTTCTATTTATTCTTGCTATAAAATCTCATACTTATGCTTTAGTTAATGACGTGAAACATATCATGCAAATAATGTTATATTTGAAATTATAAATAAAAAAATCAATAAATTTTATTTTTAAATTAAAAATTTTTAGAGATTAAAACAAACACCATTCTGATTAGCATAAATATTGTTCAGTTGTTTGCAAATATTCCAGCTGACAAAGCCATTCTATATAGTAGTATGACATTGCTATCTTGTGGATTCTATTATTTTCTTAACTCAAGAGAAACATTATAAACAAGTACTGATCACTGTGATAGTTTCTACAGTTTTTAAAGTAATTATTGATTTGCTTATAGAAAACATATAGACATTCACACAATAAAACCAGTGTCTTTAAAACCATCTAACTGTCTCAGATAGATAGGTAACGCATTTATGATCTGGATGCATTGTATAGATAAATTCAATCATTTTTTACTCTTAAATAACATTCAACTTATATTAAATTCATAATAGAAATGGAAACTAATGGGAAATTTCTTTTTTTTTTTTTGATGTGTTCAACTCTAAAGCATAGAATTATCTTTTGAAATTTTTTATTTTCAGAAAAAAAACCCCACATTCAAACAGATAGACATTTAAGCTGTTTATTTTATTATTATTCAGCTCAGTATTTTTGTAGTAAAGTTTTTCTTTAATGGAGCAGTTAACCTTAGATAAATCCAACTTAGAGGAGGTAATAGGTTATACAAGCAATACTTGATAACTAATTGTTACAATAATAGAATCATAAATAAAAAATATTTTGACCTAAAATAATAATGAAAAACAAGAAGAAAACAATAGCCATAAAATCTTAGGTTTTTTATATAGAAAGAATTACAATAAATATTGGATATATTAAAAAAAAAAGATATATATTCTAAAATGTTGTAATGTAAAAATAACATATACTACTAAGCAAAAATTAGAACAGCCTGTTCAAACTAAGGAATCAACCCTAATTAAGTTCCATATAGAGTTTATAACATGATTTTGTGAGATGAATGATTACTATCAATATTAGAAGAGATAGGCATGGCATTGCAGTAAAGCAGAACTCATCATCATCATTATTTTTCCTTCATATTATAAATACTAAATATAATGTAGGGTTCTTTATCAGTAGAATCCTATACTAATGTGGTATTTACCTCAAAATAAAACCGGAGAGATTATCAAGATTATTAAGTGATCAGACAGTATAAGAAAACATGATGACACATCTGAAATACATCCAATTTGTAATAACTTATTAAAGCAATTATTTTAATTTTATATCAGATTATTTTTCCATAGCTATATCCCTTTATATATATATTAAGCAATTAAATCATAGCTATATCCCTTTATATATATATTAAGCAATTAAATCATCCCACATGATTAAGAAATCCAGTACTGCCCTCTGTGAACTAATATATAAATACATTAGAGTTTGTATTTCAAAATAGCCAGGTTAAAATGGTATCCACTTTGACCTGTCTGCTATCAGATGTTATATATTAAAATACGAACAAACTCAAACAAAGAACTTGAAAATTAGCAAACAACGATCTTAAATTTTGCTACCAACAAACATGTTTTTACTATTATTATATAAAGACAAACTAAACTTTAGTAATTTTAATCTTTAAACCACCTAACACAAATGTATAGAAAATAATCCCAGTGCATAATGCTATACTGAAATGAATATACAAATATTAAGCAATTAAATCATTCCACATGATTGCTTAAGTCCCCCGAAAGCGCTCAGCTTTATTGTTATATTTTTATGTTTAAAGCTTCAGCAACTGTGTTTTATCACAGTTAATTTTAAATTTATTGATTTTTGTTGAAGTATATACATACATTCTTTTCCACATGATTAAGAAATCCAGTACTGCCCTCTGTGAACTAATATATAAATACATTAGAGTTCGTATTTCAAAATAGCCAAGTCAAAATGGTATCCACTTTGACCTGTCTTTAAATACTTTTATTAGATGAACTTCTAATCTTATTCTATATGTTATTTGCAATGTCTGTAAAATATTTATAACGTAAGACTTTTTACTCAGATAATAGCAGGTATGATCCAGAAAAATATCAGGACAATTTTACTATTAATTATGATTCTGAGTAATATGACTTTTATAAATGTAGCACTCCTCACCTTGAAAAAAAATTCATTTTAACACACAACATAAATATATATTATTTTCAGTATTTATATTTATTTTATTGTTTTTTGTTTTGCCTGAAATATTAACTTTTAAATAAAAAGAAAATAATTCTATTTTTAATTTTTTTGCTTTATAGATTTGTTTATTGCATTTTATATCCGTTTATTTTGCTTTTAAATAATTTTTTGAGATTATATATATATATATATATCCAATCAGAAGTGTGAATTTTTAGTACACCCCTAAAGCAAGTGTAAAAATTGTAAACTTCAATAAAAAAAACAACAACAACAACAACAACAAAAAAAAAACCAGAGGATTCCTTTTTTTAAAAAAATCAAATATGTAATTAAACTGAAACAATGTTTTCATGTTGTTCATAGGATTAAGTTGTTGATGGAATACCCTAGAACTATTGATCTATGAGATTATGAATAAAAAAGTGATTTATTTGTGAATAGTGTGCGTTTGATATTATAGTGGTTTTTGAAAACAAAATAAATGTCAAGCGTTGGTGGCCGAGTGGTTAACACAGCTGCCTTACAAGCAGTTGTCCTGGGTTTGCTTCCCGGCCCGATGCTTTGCCACATGAATATATATATATTCGTTGTGTGCAAATGAGTTTACTTTCTAAAAAAGTTTTTCAAAATATAAAATTAAAATTTAAGTTGATAATTCTAAATTGCGGTCAATTGAAGAAAATAATTTCACTTCAAATATGTATTCAATAGTAGAGGAATAAAAGTGAATTTTTATTATAAACCTACTCCCATATATAAGTATATATATATCATTAAATTAATATGAACAATTATATCTTAATATAAATACTGATATAATAATAAAACAAAAATTTAAAAATAATTAGATGGATTTATTTAGCCAAAGTTAGCTAACTTAGAATCTTAATAGAAAAGCAGCTGTCTTTCATGGAACAGCAATTATGTTTTTATATTTGACAATCATATAAATAATTTATTAGTTTTTACTTTTCTTAACAAAGCAAAATGACACCATAACCAAAATAATAAACACCCATTCTATATATGGGAAGTAACACGATGACCTAAGATTAACTTAATCAAATCTATATTTTCAAATTGCCATTATTATTTTTAAGCACTATCAATTCACAGCAGGATAAAAGTCCCTCCAAATTTAATCCAGTTTTTTTGATTCATAACCTCTTTTCTGCACAACACATCAGCAAAATTTTTTATTTTATTCATCCCTCTCATATATAGTCTTTTTCTCAGTCTTTTACAGTCACTTAGTATCCAATTTAAAACTTAAATCATTTATTTATTATCATATCTTTTACAAGAAATACTTGTTTTTTAATTGTTTCAATGAATGATTACTATTTTCTTTCTCACCAATGCATTTCATTTTTAATCTCTTTTTGTTATCCCTAACATACATCTCTGTATATTTCTTCACTGAATGCTTTAGAATCTTTGTATTGCTATTTTTTTTTTAGGAGTCAATGTCTCAGATTTACAAAACATATTGACATATTTTTTTTTAATACTGTTATTTCTAACAAAATGATTAATTTTATCCACTGTGTTTTCATTGGTATTAATAAAATGACCATGGTATTTCAAATTATTAACTTCTTGTAATTCATGATTCTTCTGAGAACATTAATGCTTTTTAATATTTATTTTTAATCCTTTTTTTTACTTACTTTTGGAACAATTTTTGAAACATTTTCTGAAACTCTGAAGCATTAATTGCAAAAACAATCATATCATCTGCAAAATCTAGGCCTAATCTCCATTTATTTTTATTTATTTAGCTTACTTATTCACCCATGAAATACTTATAAAATTATTGTGGAAATGTTTTGGAGATATGGAATATCTCGTTATACACCTTTCTAAATTTTAATCTTCTTAATATAACCAAATAATCTAATCACTGATGTTGGCATTTTGATAAATATTCTTCAAAATATAACAATATTTCAGGTCTATATCATAAATTATCTAAAACTTTAATTACTGTGGAAACTTATAGAATTAAATGCCTTTTCATAATATAGAAATCCAAAGTATGGCAACTCATATTCATTTGTTCTTTCTTGTAATTTTTCTCAATATTTGAATGTAATCTACTGTGCTAAAATTACTTTTAAATCTAGCTTGTTCCTTAAATGACTGGACTTCAATGTTAATTATAGATGAATTATAATTAACTTGGTAAAGGTATTGTATAGAATTGATGGAAGATTAATGGGTATGTAGTTTCTAATATCTTCCTTATCACCTTTCTTAAATGTCAACATTACTACTACATTCTTCCAATCATCTGATATATATTTATCATTTAGACATTTGATGTATAGATTTGCCAACAATTTTTTTTATTTCTTCAAACTACTTCCTGAAATTCTTCATTTCTTAAACGTATGTCTTTATGAAGGAATTTTTTTTTGTTCTTTATTACTATATAATTATTTACAGAACTCTTCAATACATTTCATGATATTGTCTCTTTTTCTATCAATAGTATCATCTTTTTTTCCTATGGCTTATAGAGAGTTTTGCCTATTTCAATATCAAGATGCTGTTTTACACTTTTAAGACTTTTATTCCCTTCTATAGCTTTCCTTGCTAATTCATAATTATATATTTTTTATATCATTATTAACTATTTTTCATACAATTTTACAAAACTTTAGTTTCCAATTAATCATTTTTAAAGATTTTCACATTGATTTTTTATACATTGTTTTTATATTATAGAAATTTTACTTGTAACCTATTGCTTTTTATACCAGTTATTTTGTTACAATTTTTAATAGAGTATCAGTTGTCTTCTTATTGATTTCAATCAAGTCTGAATCATAATTATAGTCTGACAATATTTTAAAATGTTTTATAAATTCTAATTAAATTCATTAGGGTATTTCTGAAGGTTAGGAATATCAACTTTTAGTACTGACTTTCTTCATAGTTTTTGTCGTTATTTTTGTATTAGCATATATCTTATATCTCAATAATCCATTATTACCTCTTATGCTAAATCTATCAAGAACATTACAATCTAGAAACACTTTTTTTGCTAGTCAAAATATAATCCAATACTACTGTATCTTGAGTTGGATACATTTATATCCACTTTTGTTTAACATTTTTTTCAAAGAAGAATTCATAATTTATAGTTTTTCTTTTTCTGTAAACTAAACAAGTTTGTGTAATCTTTCATTTCTATCACCATAATCAACATTACCTTCAGCAATTTAATCTTTCCTTAGTTAATTAATTTTAGCATTAAAGTTTTCATGACAATTTTAAAACATTGTTTGATAATAGTAAAAGTATTTTGTATATTTATAGAAAATTCCTTTACCAAATCCAAATAATCTGCATTTAATATCTTTCATTAATTATAATAACTACTCTTGCCATTCTATCTGATAAATGATCAGTCTCCACAGTATTTATTTTATATATTTTTTTTTTACATATATAATGAATCCTACTTCACTTGTGCGGTCAATATCTGTGCATATCCACTTTTAAATCAATTTTTCATTACTATTTAACTTCTCCAAATCCACAAAAGTTCCAATTAATAATATATAGTTCTTTCTTTAAGTCATACTATCTTCCTTCATCTGAAAATGATTTGAAGTTGTAGGTAATTAAATAAAAGATGTCATAATTCTTAACACCATATCTCCTTAGACAGCAAATGTGCCAGCCTTCTTAGAATAATGCCTATAATTTAGTTTTGTATATTATTATTATTATAAATATCTTCTGAAAAAAAGAGAGAAAATATTATCCACCACTCATTTATCAGACCTTCAAAAAAACTTAATTGGTGTTTTAATTAAGAACTATCAGGCAATGGGGCGCATGTCAGTTAGTATTCCACCCATGTTTATTTACTATAAAAGCTGTGACAATAGGAATGTATGAAATGGACATTAAAATTTGCTATGGTCAATTTCTTTAAGGCCTTAATGAGAAATTTCAATCATATACATTGTAATGTGTAAATAAGCAAGTAAATAATAATTAGGGTAAGACAATATAAGCTAAAAATAAATTTATTAATCTACTAAGTCTGGCTTTCAATATGAAGTATCTTTGTCAAAGCACAATAAAGAGGGGATTAATAAAATGTAACAACATTTCTTCTTGCATATGAAAATAATTAAACTGGGCATTAATTTTAATGAACTTTCATGTTGGCATGTATTATAGCTGTAAGTATAAATCAATGAAGTTCCACTTATATTGTCAAATTAAATGACCAGTGTTTGTTGAGGAGAATACTATTGGTTCTCATATTTATCATGTTAATAGAACTGATTATGTGCCAAACTTCCTTAGTTTTCTATTTCCTGTGATTGCTTTTGAAGCAAATAATCTTAGCAGTGGCAGGTTGCAAAGAGTGGCCTGTGATCTTCTCATGATCAATGAATATGGGGCTATATAAAGTGTTATCTTTGTTATATAAGTAGCCATGCTGAGATATTCTAAATTTTAAATTAGCTTGTGTTTCACTGCAAGAAAGGCAATCTAAAGGATATAGTAACTGTACTTTGTCATCATTATTGATTTTATCTTTAGAGTTGTTGATGAGTCTGTTGAGGGGTATAGGATATCTAAGCCAATGTTAAAGTCTTTAGATAGAATTGAAATTAAGTATGAATATATGTGGACAATGTATGGCATATTAATCCAAGGTTTAGGGTTGGGATGCCTATCATATTTATGTCTATTGTTGAATTTCTTTATTTATTTAAAAATAAGGGCCAAATATCCAATGTTAATTAGGTTCTTCTTGTATGATTCCAAGTTATTTTTAGCATTGGCTATAAATTTACAGAATTTAGAGTTTCTAAATAAAAATGTTTTAAAGCTGGCTATTTTATATTGAAATGATACTTTAGATTGTGGATATAAGTAACTCCTAATGCTAAGAGGCATGGCAATCTTTGAATAATTGATGGTACAGATTTGTTTAGTCTATTTCAGATTGAGATATTTAATGGACAGTTGATTGTCCTTATCTTCCATTGTCCATTTAATTTCTGGAAATTGTTCGAAATTTTTGAACATTTAATAAATCAAATTCAGGGAATCAGACAAAAACATCATTAACATATCTCATGTATATTACATTTCTATGAGTGCTCAAAAGTGATTGAATCACATTATTTTTGATGGATGCTACAGCTAAATTACATATTACTCTGCTAATGAATAGACCCAAAGACAAGTTTGTAGTCATGGTGAATATTTCATCTATGAATGTGGCATGCATATTGTTATTAATTACCATAACATGTGTATGATGAATTACACCCTCTTATCATTAATTGTACTCTGTTTTAATAGCTCATGTATGATGTTGAAAGACCAAATGCTATTAACAGAACCATAAAACTCACAAACACTGGAAGAAGCATTCTATGATCTTTGTGGATATTTACATTTTAAATACTGTTAATGAAGTCAAATAATGACTTGAATGATAAAGTCCTTAAACTGAACTAGAATTGAATCTGGTCTGTTATCATAATTATTATAGCACTATAATATGCACTGCCAAAGACAACTGTAAATCTTAGCATGTAGTTCTTTTTGTGAAGCTTTATGTTGGGAAATATCTGAGGCATGATGGCAGAAGAAAGATAAATTCTTAAGCAGTCAAGCTAGATAAATGCTTTGTTGTCATGTTTTCATAAAGCACTGGAAATAAATTTATCCTTTTGTTTTTTGAGGTTTGTAGTCAATGATTCATTTGAAGTTAAGTATATAAAATTGATGTTGTATTTTCTCAAGGTAGACTGATTTAATAACATGAAATGTTGCATTTGTCTTCTTTAAGGCAGATGAGATTGTTGTTTGTAAGGAATTTATTAAGTTTATTAACTTATTTGTTCCAGTATTTATTTGAAAAAAATCTCACCAATGATTGAGGAGAAGATTGACATTCTTTATAATCAAGTCTTTATTTGGATATTTATCCAAGGCATACTTGAAATAAACCACCAGATACATTTGAGGGTTGTGTCACCTACCATCAACAAATCATGGTTCAAGTTGCAATAAAGAGATTTGCAAGTAAGAGAGCATATTACAGATCAAGATTTATATTTTTAATTTGTTTTTAGTATTTAGTTTATTTTCATTTTTAGTTTTCAATTTATTTATTTTGCTTATAAAACCTTTGGTTAACAATATATCTAATTTTGTATACAATTCTTTTAAATAATTCTTTTTTAAAATTTTGAGAAATCATAATATTGCTTCTATTATTTACAATTTAAAAATCTATTACTCGGGTATTTTTCTTACCAAATCCATTGAGACCCATATATTATTACAAATATACTTCATAATATACTGCATATAAAATAATAATTAGAAATGTGTAAATAATAGAATTATAATAGTACAATAATAATAAACATGTATTGATTTCATAACACAATAAATATACATTACATTTGTTTTATCCCATTTAACTAAGTTGAAGTTTGAAAATTCTTTTATTATTTAAACTGAAAATAACCCTTTTTAATTAAGGAGACCTTTTGTGGTTCCATTCAGCAAAATATGACACAGTTTTTATTAATGTAGTGGAAACAAATGAGCAAACATTTCATAGTAGGAGTTTCTTAAAACAACATAGTCTGTAATTTTAATTTTAAATGAGGAGGAGCAGAGAGCAAGTACAGTACGATTAATAATAAACAGGAAAAACAGTTGCATAATAAAAATTGAAAAATTATTTTGGCAATTTTGGAACATGAAGTAAATTCAAATTATCTTTTTCTTTATGTAAAGCAATAAAATGTATTTTCAATAAATGAATAGATGAATTATGAATGAATGAATTGTAATACTGCTAAGGTATCTTATTTGCATTGGAGGTAAAATGGATATTAAATGTTTTTTCCAAAACATTAAGAAAATCAATTCTGGTAACATATTTTATCATAATTAGATAAAGCAATTTAAAATAGCTGTATTTTATTTTGTTCTTTAAATTAGTGATAGCTTTAAAAGTACTCATTATCACATTCTATTGGTTAATTAATGATATAATAATATTCAAAAGTATTTTCTGATATAATGATAATCACAGTATTTTAGGTATTAAATTGTCTGCATAAATTACTTTTCATCTAAAGTAAGATATTTAGCAGTGAATAAAAGACAATATACAATATTGGTGATTATAATGTAAAACTTTAAATAACAAAGTGTTATAGAATATGGTTTTATAATAAAAGTTCAAAATTAACTAAAAGTCTATAGAGATGGTAAATTAAAAATATATATAACTTTCCAGCTTAGCACTCTTTTGTACATTTTTATATTCAAAACACTGAAATTTTTTTTATAACAATATAGCTTTTGCATTTTCCAATGTGATATTCTTTACAGGCAAGAAAACATCTACAGGTGGAGTAGATTTGCTTAATGACTTTTGGGAGTTTCTACTGAATATTATTTAATTAATAAAATAATATGTACTTGCAATAAGCTAAACAAATAACTTTAAAAATTATTAAGTAAGAAGAAAAAGTAAACTTTATTTTTCCAGATTTTTTTTAAATATGTGTGTGCTTACAGAAAACACGGCAGATGTTTATCCCATGACTTTAATTAGTCAATCACCAATTAGAATTGAGGTGGGATTTTTAAAATTAGTGCAACTTTAATCTTTTGATTATTAGGTCACATAAAAATTGATTTGACATTGAATTACTGACATATAATTAACATTACTTTAATTATAAAATAACACTTTATTTAATTTTAAAACAATATCTTTACATTAAAACAAATACTTTTACTTAAAACTTCTTAAAAGATTCTCATTAAATTATTTAATATTAAAAAAATTCATTTATAAAATATATTATTTTTAAAGATAATTAACACTTTTAAACAATTCTTTATAAACTTACCTTTTTTAACACACACACACACACAAATACTTGCACACACAAATTTACTAAGGAAACTAAACTTTACTGCAAGTTTATAATCAATACTTTAAAGATATCAAAAATAAACTTACTTCAACTCATTTAAGATAAAACCTACTTCAGACTAGCTTTTCTTAAACTTAACATATTAAATTCTTACTTCAAATAGATATTGCATGAATTAACTAATATGGTAGAAACTTATATTTTAAATACATTTTAACACATATTAATAAAGAATATTTTAATAAATAGCAAAACAAATTCTATCTAACACAGTCAACTTAAAATATAGTATACTTTAAACTAACTTTTATCCAAGTTTAACTTATCAAATTCTGACTTCAATAGCTAGTAAATCAATTAATTTATATTCTCTTAGCAATTATTATTCAAACATATTTAACAAAGATATTTTATTAATATTTTTAGAGCATAGTCAAGGTTTTGCATAGCTTAAATACAGTAAAGAATCATGTTATTTAGTTCTTTCACAACAGTTTACTTTTTTTTTCTAAAAAAAATATAGTCAATTTTTGACAGGTAATTGTTGATTGATTACCAACATCTTTAAATTTAAAATGCTTTTCTTTTTGTAATCTAAAAGATGTTTGGAAATCCTCTTTTTTTTAAAAACAATAGAAAGGTCAAAAAATTATTCTTGACCATTAATTAAAAAGTTTTTTAAATTTCAAAATATAAATTTAAACTTTTTTTCCTTTAATAAACAATTTTAAACTAATATCATTATATATATCTATCAGTTATTAAAATGCCATTTACATGAATTATTTAAATTATTTGAAACAACTCACCAGTTGCTTTTCATATAAATATGATACTGATGTGTTGGTCTGTGGTTTCCTGCATGTATAAACAGCAGCATACATCTAATGACTTCTTCATCAACTAATGGGATTCACTTAGTGAGAGATTGTCATCATTGAGATAGGTATAGTATAGATAAGTTGGTCTGCAGTGATCTATTTGTCTAGGGTTTGATGGGCTTCAGACCAGCAAGCTGTCTTGTCCACATTTGTACAGGCTAATTGATCCATTAGAAGTGGGTATGGCTGCATGTGAATCAAAACTCCATTATATAGAACTAGTAGAGCACTGCTGGATCTACTGGCTTGACATCAGCTACATCTTAAAAGCTACTCTTTGAAGCAACTTTGAAATTTTACCAAAGGAGTGATCTACATGTTTTTATTTAGAAAGAGAAAAGTATACAAGCCTTAATTAAAAGATTTCAAAAATAAAGCATGCTTGCTTTTAAATTCAAAATCAGAATACAATATTAATATTTATTTAGACCTTTTTAATTATTTATTTCATGATAAAATTTTATTTTACATTCAGAATTATTTAATCCTTGATTATTATTTCAGAAATGAAGAAAATATCTACAAAATTTTTGTCTGTATTTATTTCTACTTTTTCTTTCAATTTTTGCACACACATTATATTTCTGTGTGCCATATAACAAAATTATATATATATATATATATATATATATATATATATATATATATATATATATATATATATATATATATATATATATATATATATATATATATATATATAATGTTTTCATAGTTATATGATCTAAATAAAGCATTAATTGGTTTTAATCATTCATTATTTTCTATTAATTCCCAATGTTTCAATGCAATAACATCTGCCATTGTCAAAGTCAAGTTTTTTTTATAAAAAAATCATTAGATCTCAAGAAGTAAGAAAAATGAGTGTAAAGTAAAGAATGAGATTGAGTATGAAGTAGTTCAGTATTCAGAATACATGGCATAAAAAAATGTTTTTTTTTAGTTTCATCATTATTTGCTTTCAAGTTTACATTAGAAGAAAAAAATGAAATAAGTGGTCCCCACAAGGCTGGAATACATTGTGCTTCATTCTAGCCTTGTGGAGACTACTTATTTTATCTCTTTCTTCTAATACAAATTTGAAATCAAATAGTGATCAATCTGAAGAAAATAAACATTTTATTAATCCACTTATTCTGAATACTCAATTAATTCATGTTCAATCTCATTCTTTACTTTACATTCAGTCTCATTACTGCTTGAGATCTAATCTTTCATTTTTTAAAAACTTGACCTTGACAATGGTGTATGTTATTTTGTTGGAATTTTGAGAATTAATACAAAATAGTACTGAGTTTAAGCCCCAACATACTTTTTATATATACAGAATCTTATAATTAAATATTGGTAAATACAGTAATCAAAAATTTAGAAAATTACAAAAAATATAATCATCACTTAGGCATTGACTATCCTTGTAGTCATTGTTAACTAATACTCTTAAGTAATGATTATATTTTTTGTACTTTCCAAAATTTTTGATTACTGTATTTATTAATATTCAATTATATGATTCTGTATATTGCTTTGAAGAAATAAAAACATTGATTTATAATAATATTACATATATACACATAGGTTTTTGCATAAAATATCTAGAATATTATTTTTCAAGAGTGCCTGCCATTATTTGTATTCTCAGGAGAATATCCAAAAAATAAAGGAGAGCCATGTTTTCTGTCTCCTTAATTATTTCCATTTTTTTTTTTTTACATATATTTGGATTTAAGTTCAAATTAAAATAACAGACAAATATAATATATAATGTCTAATCTTTCTATTTATATTCACAGAATGCTTTGTATGGCTAAGAGTTATTGTAATCACTATTTTAAAGGCTCTCTTGCATGGTTATCTTTAGCATTCCCTTGCCAGTTATACATTCATTTTATAGTACAAATTCAAATTATTGTATATTAATTTATTAATTTTAATTAAAAATTTTAGGTCAGAGAATACTAACATAGGGAAGTGATGATGTTTTCAAGTATAGGTCCATAGTCCATGGACTTGTGTGAGTTAAGGTTTTGTTTCAACCTTGAAATTGAAAACCATGAAAGTAATAATGAAGTGTTTTTTTTAAATAACTGTATGATGTTTAAAAAATATATTATTATAACTGAAAATATATGTTTTTTTTTAAATTGAAAAATTCAATTCAAGGGATGTGTAATGATGTAAAACAGAAAGTTGTTATTGGAAAAAAAAAATCTCAATAAATAACAAAGCTGTTGTTTTTTGTCATTTTTAAAATTATAGGTGAAATTTAAAAATGTTTCATATAATTTTATTGCTTTTATATTGTTTATAAAAATTTGTTTTAGAAATAAAATTAATTTTTATTTTATTCCAAATACATTCCAGTCATCTAAGGCCAAAAAAACATTTATTGTTCTGATTATATATTTATTATTATTATTATTATTATTATTATTATTATTATTATTATTATTATTATTATTATTATTATTATTATTATTATTATTATTATTATTATTTTCATAATTTCTATATATTATTTTTTTGCAAAAATATTTTTTATGTTTAAATTTATAATAAAATTGTTTAAAAAATATGAAAATATGATGAAGAATAAGCATTAATTTATTAAAACCCAAAACACAAAAAGGTTATCAAATTGGCGACAAGAGCCTATTTGAAAAATACCTAAAGAAAGGTTAATAAGTCTAATAAAGCAATATTCACTAACAAACTTAAGTTCAAGAAAAAAATCCATCAAAACACAGATACTATGATATAGATATTAGTGATAATTTATAAACATTTTGATTTATGAAATATAATTTAGTAAATAATTGTAAAACAATAAATTTATACTTTAGATTAGTTAATAATTTGTATTGAGTTAATATAAGCACGATCAAGTTTACATGGTTTTTTTTAAAGTTGAAAAGCAAAACAATTTTTTCTCAATTGATTTTTTTTTTAATAAAAGAATGAAATTATTTAATCATTCACATTTTCTTGATCAAACAAAAATTTTATGTTCATGATAATTATCAATAACAAAAGATTTTGTATTTCCCTTCAGATATTTTATCTATCTATCTATAAATTTTTGTGATTTCTTGTATTTTAAAGTCGTCATGAATTAATATAAGATTTTTTTTCATTAAGTATCTTCTGATAAGGTTTTGTATGAGATTTTACAGTAAATATTTTAGAAATAACTGAAAACGTATTTTAGGAATAACTAAAAATATAACTGTTAAAACACTCGATCAACATAATTTAAATTCAATTTTAACATATTGTCTTTTTCCATAATTTAATAACAATGTTCTTTTTTTTTGGAATTAAGCAAATATATTCACCGAATATTTATGAAACTAATATCTAATCATATAACTAGATTTTTTAATAGCGAGAGTATTAATAGCCTAGTTTTCATGAATGTTATAATAAAATAGTGACATGACAAATGAATGAACATACTTTGTTTTAGTTCGGTCAAAAATATTCAGATAGCTTATTTGAATATAAACAGGCATAATAATTTTTTAACCACTTTTTTGTATTTACATATATATATATTTAATAAAATAAATTGTAGCTATAATAAAGTAAATAACCTTTAAATAACTTTACGAAAAGTAAAAAAAAAAAAAACTATTATATTTTTTCATGTGTCTAAAAAAACAAACTTAAAGTCACTTTAGACACCAAAGTAAATAAATAAATTCAAGCAAAAATAGTTTTTAAAATATAATATTATGAACCATCTGTTACATGACAGACAACTATATTTAATCAAAAATTGGATTTATTGCATTTAGACAAAAGTTAAAAAAAAAAAAAAAGGTTTTAAAATATTTTTTATGAAAGTATTTTTAATACTTTTTTTGGGGGGGTTACTTAATATTTAATTCAAATTATCAATAAAATGGAAATCTAATTTTCTAATTATATGATTAAATTGTTAAAAACAAAATAATTGTAACAATGTACAATAAAAGAAAGAAAGAGAGAGTGAGAGAGGGAGAGGGTGAGGGAAGGGAGAGGGGGAGGGAGGAGAGAAGAAGAGAAAGAAGTGAAAGGGAGGGAGAGAGAATTAGAAAAGCTTTGAGGTGTTGGAATGTCAAATCATTAATATAAATCAGATTAAAAATATTTAAACACAATATTTAAACACGACATACAAAAACACGATGACATTCATTAAGATAATGCGTACACATCATTAACAAAAAATTAATAATAGCATTAGACATCCTAGCAATATCTATTCTTAGATTTATATTATAAACCATAGTTTCAATAATAAGTAAGATATAGCTTTTTGCACATTAATATTTACTATATTTATAATTTTAAAAATTATTATTTTTATATAGATAGTTTACATCATTATAGTGAAATAAAATGCTGTATTATGCTGCCAGTTGATATGCCAACTTATGTAATGAAACAAACTGCTGCATCAAGCTTTTAAGATAACACTACTTTAGAGTGACTAACTTATATATATATAAATATGAAAGCCATATTTAGTGCTAAATTATTAATAATACAAGGAAAATAAATTTATTATAATTTTTGCATTTAGCATTACCCAGCCAGAAGCAAACTCTTTCTTCCTTGCTACCCTTTCAAAACTACAAAAGAAAGACAGAATGCTCTCCTCAAAGTTTCTACACGAACATATATGGAAACTGCTCAAATACCCTACCTACAAAATGACACCAATCCTAATGATTGTTAAACTATATAAAGGTAAAAGAAACACGCAAATATCTAATTAGTGTATGGACATAAAAAATGTCCTAAACACTAATT
This sequence comes from Epiperipatus broadwayi, assembly GCA_028023455.1. Taxonomy (NCBI): domain Eukaryota; kingdom Metazoa; phylum Onychophora; class Udeonychophora; order Euonychophora; family Peripatidae; genus Epiperipatus; species Epiperipatus broadwayi. The sequence continues at coordinate 18,818 of JAQFVV010014048.1, forward strand.
TTTCTCTGATCTACGATCTGACTAAACAAACAAATCAGATCTCCTCTCATTCTACACAAACTCTTGGAGGACTTATAACAATATAAACATATATAACTATCACTGAAAACATTTGTATGTGCCTAGTATTAATAAATCTAAATTTTTTAAATAATAAAAACAAAGTCTACCATAGTATTTCTAATAATTTGTTATTTATATTAAATCATGATGTGGTGTGATGTGATGTGATATGGCTACTTCTTTATCAAAGTCAGGATCTCTCAGCCACTATTCCCAGAAAAACCTGTTAGCCATTTTACTTTCTCTTTTCATTCTCCACCCTAAATTTTTCCCATATTCTTCTTTATCCTACTCTCTTCTATTTCCATAATATTATCTTTGTCCAGTCGATGGCTTTTATAACTAGATCCCTATTATCTTTTTTCAAATCCAGTATAAAGACCAAGAACCAATTTTCTGTATAATCACTTAATTTATATTTATTCTTCCATAACTTCATTATTTATGCCATTTCTTTTTGTAAGCATTTACATTCAAGTAGCAGATGCATAATATTTTCCATGTGTTTCTTATGTAACTTGTAGACTAAACCACCCACATTTCTCCATTTATGTGTGTATTCCCTTATTATTAATAATCCTGTCCGAGCCTTAAACAGTTTTCTTACAATTATTGTAAATTAATTCATACACAATATTCTGTTTTCTTTTATATATATTTAGACTTGTACTCTCCATACTAGTTCTCCATTTTCCTATTTTTTATTAATGCATCTATTCTTCTATTCAATTCTTTGTGACTATAACTCTCAACAATTCTCCTTACACAATCATCCCACCTTTTATACAAATATTCTAACATAAAGTCTTTGTCTAAATCTTCTCCATCCTATAATACATTTCTCACCCATCTTGTTGTCTGTCCTTTATTTGTAACCAAATTAAATACTACTTTGTCTATTCCATTATTATCCATAAATTAAAATCTACTGAACATTTTCATTTGCTTTATGCATCTCCCTTATAAAAACTTGACTATCCCATTTCTACTTGAAATTATCTCCTTTGCCATTCACACATATACATTTAATGCATGCCTTTCTACTTCTCTTTGTACTTTTTCTATATAATCTAACATCCCTTTACTAATACCTAATGCATCATTAGCATAAGTTAATCATGCTATTGCCACTGCTTCCATGCAATTCTAGCTACAACATATTTATTATATGAAAACACTGTTAATTTCCTTATCAATCTATTTCTTTTCTTTGATTCATTTATCAGTTTTTTTCTTCCATTCATTCAAAATATTTCTCTGATTACTTAAGAAGATTCTCAAATAGTTATATCTATTTGCCACATTTAACTTTATATCCCCCAAGAAAAATTATTTCTCTTCTATTTCCATAGCATTTATCATTCTTACTTTTGATTTTTCTTTACTAAATTTCACACCCATCTTTTTACTAACCCTTATGCAAGTCTTGAGCACAACTTCCATATCTTTCTTACTTTCTGTGCATAAGAAAATATTATCAGAAAATAAAAGACCTGATAAGGTTTACATTCTCTTGCTATTGTATTTCTACCCCTCTTCCTAGTCTTTCAATTGCTCTCTCCATTTCTCTCAAATATAATAAAAACAAAATAGATGATATAGGGCATCCTTACCTCAGTCCCATTTTATTTTTAACTTTAACAAATTTCCTTATTGATACATATAATAATTATTTTTGTACAATCTTTTAATAAGATCACTAAAGTTCCATTCATTCCCAAATTTACTAAACTTACCCATAAAATATTACTATTTATTGTATCATATGTCTTCTCTATATCTATAAAGACCATACATATATATATATATCATATGATGGAATTAGAATCTATTATGTTGCCTTAATAAAATACTTAAATATAAAAATATAAACAAATATTATAGACAACTACATTTGAATTAATAAATATTTAATTTATTACATCGAATCGATTTTCGTTCAAAATGAACCTTTTCAAGATGTTAGAATAAATCAAAAAGTTACCGATTTATATTAACATAGCACACACTTATAGTTCAAATTAAATTTTAAAAATTATTAAAATTTTTAATGTTTAACTGACGACTTTCAACTCAAATTCACGGATTCTTGGTGCAAAATTCAGAAACTTAGCATCCTTTAACCTTAATAAACAAGGCTTCATAAAAATTATGACAAATCAAGGACACATTTTATAAAATCTACCATCAACAATCAGAAGACACGGATGACATCAAATGTCTGTAGAATTAAAAGAAATCAGATGGCATATATTCAATATAGCAGTTTTCTTAATCTTGTTTATAAAAATCTTTAAATAAACTAAAAGATATTATATCCACTGAATTATATAAAAAACTTGCATTTTTCCTTTAGTAGATCAAATTCTAACGTCATTTCTTCGTTAATATTAATACTTCTATGACGTGTGTGTGTATATATATATAATAAAATATCCGTTAATTAAAAAACAATATTGTAATTATAATTGAAATAATATTTTTAACGGTTTAAAAATATTATTTCAATTATAATTATATATATATGCATAACTGTATTTCTACTCATATCTATAAGTTGTGTGACTACGAATAAATTGTCTCCTTTATGCCCATTCACTGTAAAGACTCCTAATATATCTCTCACTATATTGTTTTCTTCTACCTATTTTGCCACCCTTTTAGCCACCATATATGTAAAAACTTTAAATAACACTGATGTTACCACTACCAGTCTATAATTATTAATTTTCTATGGTCCTTATCTTTTTCTTTAATAATCGACTCACTCTTGCATTATTTCAGCTATCTGGAAATGTTATCTTCTGTGGTATCTTATTAAAACATGATAATAGATTTAATTTTGCATTATTTCCCAAATCCATCACCATCTCTGCTGTCCATATTCTAAACCACTTAATTATTTAAGATTGTCTCTAATTCTTCTCTAAAGCTACACCTTTTCTTCTCACCATTTAGTAATACTATTTCTCTCTCCCCTATATTCATTCTTTTAATATATTTCTAAATTTTTTTACTCCCATCTTTTCCACTTTTATTAATATTCACTAGTAATTTACTATTTAATTTCATTCTCTTTCTATAATTATTTATTTAGAGATAACTTCTTTTTTAAAAAAAATAGTTTTCCCATTTAGTATTAACATCTTTTTACTTTCTTTGTTTTTAATAGTACATTTTTATTCTCTGCATGATTTTTCCTCTTTTTTATATTTTTATTAATTCTCTTATTTCTATTATTTTTATTCTTCTGAATATTCTCACCTAAGACCCTATTTGTCACTTTTTCTACTTTACCACATCAGTCTTTATGTTCATCCTCAACAAACTCTTTCATCTTTTTTTCTACTTTTATTTTACATTGTTCTAACTTATTCTTATCATTTACTCTCCACCCTCATTTTCACTATCCTTTTTAATTTATTATTATTTTCCATCATATTATGAACCATTTCTAATATAAAGAAATTATGATTATTATTACATACTCTCTTCTCATTATCAAGCAGTTTAATTTTCAGTACTTTATTCATTCACTCTTTCTCTTCTAATACATAATCTATTGTGTGAAATATATTATTTCTAAACCATGCGTATTGCCTTTCATAAATATTTGATAAATTTCCAGGGATCAAATTTACTCTCTGACAAATTTTTTTCAAAAGCTGTCTATTCTTGTTATCCAAGTCATCAATTTTTTTAAGATTCCCATTCATATTCCTATATAACCGTTATTTTCTTTCTTTTTTCTGCAACTCTGTATATCATTAAATATGCATTCACATATGCTACCGTTCCACTCCATTACATTTTGACTATCTCCAGTGGCCATATACACTATAGCCACCATTCTTTTCTTGTCTTTCTAGCCTTATCTCAAACTATAAATGTTCTTGACATTTTACAGTATTTGAATATTTTTTGACATAACTCTTATACCACCACCACCACCACTTTTTTATTTTTATTTTTCTATTTATACTCTGCCACACCAATTTTTTCAATGTAGGTTCTTCTTTTCTTTTAGAGGTGTTTCTACTACTGCTAATATCTTAAGCCCTTTATTTTTAATTGCTTTATTTAATTCCAACCATTTTTCTAATCTCCTACCATCTTGCATATTCAAATAACTAACTTTAACAATTTATTCCTTCATTAATACCCTTTTATAAATTATTTTGACTCTTTCTTCTCTATTATATTTGTAATTAGTTTCTTTATCATTAGTTTTATAGACCCATTCCATATTGACATCTACATTTATATCTGGATGAGCTACCCTTTGTTTACTTCTCACATCCCATTTTTTCTTAACCTTCTTTTTTATAATACTGTAATTTAAAACATTACCTTCCTTTATAAGTTTTCTATATCATAATATTTTTTCATAAATCAAACCACTAATGCTTCACTTCTTTGTTTTCCTAAATGCAATCAATCTTTACTGTATAACTGCCTTCTACTAATAAAATAAACCCACCCACAAGCATATTATTTCTGTCACATTTTTTTCAATCTTTCATTTATAGAACATGCCCTATGTAACATATGCCTATTGATGAATCTTGATAATCCTACTATTCATATTTTTCCTTTAATTTTATTTAAATTATTAATCAATTTTTAATACTCATCCATTACTCTTTCCAGTGACTCTGATAAATTATTTGTCCTGACCAAAACATAAACATATCTAATCCCCTATTTATTTACCTTATCTATAACACCCCTAATTTTAACTCCAGGCAAACATACTCTTACATTCATATTTCTACTTTCACTTGCAATTACATCTCCACATCTTCTAATTAGTGAATCCCCTATCAAGACAGTCTTATAGTTTACTCTTCTTATTTCATCTGTAACATTCTCTTCAATCTTCCAAACTTCCTTACTTATTTTTCTTATCATTTCTATTCATTAATTCCTTGATCTGCTCACACTTCCTATCTAACATTTTTAATTTTGCTTCTATATCCTTTACCTCTTCTTCTATCTTACATCTTCTTTGTTATCTCCTTAGTACTATTTATTTTGTTATCCATATCTCTTATCACTCTACTAAATATATACTCCATTATATCATTCTTATATACATTTTCCTCCATTTCTCCTGACTTTCTCTTTAAATTTTGTACACTTCAAAGCTATTTTTTTCATCTCTTTTATCACATTTTTATATTATCTATATAACCATACACACTTTAGATGAAAACCCTTATTACATACTGTACACACTTCCAAAGCATGCCTAGTTTCCTTCTGACCATCATACATACATTATGGAATACAATTTCTCCACTCTACATTTAAATTTATGATTTTCCAAACTTCTTTATATATATATATATATATATATATATATATATATATATATATATTTATATATATATATATATATATATATATATATATATAAAATATAAAATTATTAAATTATATTTTTAATATGACTATTTTAGTTTTATCAACTATATAATTATATAGTTGATAAAGAAAAGTGTTAGTCGAATTCTAAAGAATATATTTATAAATTTATGTATTTTATATATATTGATTTGTATATTACATATATTGTGAAACGAATACAGATATCAAGCTTTATTATATATATATATAATTCTTTTGTATAATGGAGACTGAAAAATATGTTCTCTAAACTCACACCTCAATGTTCCCCTCTTTCCCAAATAAATCACTCTCACTTAAACTGAAATAAATTCTTAATAGCAAATCTCATAAAATCCAAATAATCTTACATATGCCTTACTTTTTAGGCCTCATTATAATAAACAAAAAAAATTTCTTTATATTTAAAATCTTGGCATCTGATTTCAAACATTAACAATATTTTTCTTAATCTTTCTAAATCCAATTAAACCGATCTCTCTGCACCCAATTCTCTTTTCTCATACACTCTCTAAACAATTGTTTTCCAGCAACAGTAATATTTTCTAGATGTTGTTAAAAATATATAAAACTTTAACATATCTTGCGGAGCAAAAATCAGCCACATCAGCACAGCAAGGCAGTCAGCTTGTAAGATTTATACTATTGCCACATTATAATCAAATAAAAATATCAGTTGAATGAGAGACTCTTGCACAAAATTTTAATAAAATTAAACAATTCTATTATGACACTTATACAAAAAAAAAAGAAGAAAACATCGCTAACTATTTGTGGTCTAGTTAATAAAAAAATAAAATATAAATATATATATTAATAATTTTTATTCATTATTCATTAGACAAGAGATTATATATTTAATGAATAATATTTCTGTAGTATAATTTTCGCTACACTATTCTCACCCAAGGTATGTTGTGGTTGAAAATTACACTACAAAAATATTATTCATTAAGTGAATAATCTCTAACCTAATGAATGACTAGTAAAAATATTAATATACTTCCATTAAGTGGTTTGTGTCAAAATTGTGAGTGTAGTAAGTTTGACACATTAACTAAACTATAGTAATTGGCTATCTAGTTACCTAGCTACCCACCCACATAGCAACCTACTCACCTATCTATCCACCTACCCATCCACCTGCCCACCCACCTGTCCTCTCTCCCTCCCACCCACCCACCTATCTACCTCCCTACCTCCTTCCCTACTTGCCTGCCTGCCTACCTAATTACCTACCTACCTATCTATCTATTGATTGATCAATCGGTCAGACTGTTGGGATGTCTGTCTGTCCATCCGTCCATCTGTCTATCTGTCTACCCATCAACCTGTCTATCTATCTATCTATCTATCTATCTATCTATCTATCTATCTGTCTGTCTGTCTGTCCGTCCGTCCGTCCATCCATCCATCCATCCATCCATCCATCCATCCATCCATCCATCCATCCATCCATCCATCCATCCATCCATCTATCCATCCATCCATCCATCCATCCATCCATCCATCCATCCATCCATCCATCCATCCATCCATCCATCTATCTATCTATCTATCTATCTATCTATCTATCTATCTATCTATCTATCTATCTATCTATCTATCTATCTATCTATCTATCTATCTATCTATCTATCTATCTATCTATCTATCTATCTATCTATCTATCTATCTATCTATCTATCTATCTATCTATTCTAAACAATGATAAAGATATGTGTAAGATATTATAATCTGAGTCAACTAATAAGTGTTGGGTCAGCATGAAATTTGTATCTTAGGAATTGTACATATTTTGCCCATGTTTTTCATCATATATTTATGATTATACCTCTACACAAAGTGTTAAAAGCAGATAGAAATCTGTCCCTACCTCATATGAGAGTGATATAATGAAAATTACACTACAGAAATATTATAAATAAATATCCTTTACAGCACCATTTTGAAAGCATAATTACTAAATGTTATAATAATATTGATTTTACATATTCTATATGCTTATGATCATTATATGAAAACATATTTATAATGAGGGAGCATGGGCTGAAATTTTTTCATTGTTAAGCAGTTGCCATAGAGATCAGAGACATTCGGATAAAAATTAAAACATTTAGAAAAAAATCATAAATGTCAGTTAATTTATCCAATATTTGGGTATTATTCCTGCAACCAAGGAAAGATAGGATGATTTTTCATATTTGTATCAAGACACTGCTAACTTTTTAATGGTGTTATTTTGGCAATATCAAACATTAAAAAGATAGCAATGCTTTGATATGAACATGAAAAGTCTTCCTGCCTTTCATTGGTTGCAGGAATAATACCCAATAGTTGTAGAAAAATACACAAAAATTAATATTATAGGAGATATACATGTACTGGTGCAATGTAAACGGATGCAAACAACCAAATTTTCACACTTTATTCTATCAATTTAAAAAAAAAAAGTCTACAAATGCTGCCACACATGATCCATTTTTCTGCACAAAATTAACCCAACACAAATATATCTTGCTAAAAGTAAAAAAAAAACTATTCAATGAAATATACACTTATGCAGGTGATGCTTTCAAACTAAATTGAATTAATCGATTTTCAACAAAGAGTAATACCAAAATTTGTACAAATAGTTTTTAAAATCACATCACAAAACATTAAACATACAGTCACAGACTACTTACTGAAATCTGAAATAGAACATCTGGTGTAGTTGAAATCTCGAAATGGAATTCTTGCATACAAATAGGCAATTTCAACCCCCTTACTGCCCTTCCCCCTTTTCCGAAATGGTTGCACAGTATATGATGTAAATGTAATTTTGCCAAGCAATCAGAATAAACAAATGGCAATTTCTTTTTTTTTAAATGACTTAAAAAAAAAAAAAGAATCAGCAGTAATAATAAAATCAATGTATTTATTCAATTAGTAAAGAAAAAAACTTGTAAATTGCAGCACTTTGAGCAGGAAAGTTAATGTATTATTTGAATTAGAAGAATAACTGTAAAGTGCAGGACTATGATCAGTTCGACTGAAAACATAACTGTAAATTGCAGCATTATCAGATAACAAAGAAAGAATAGTAGTAATAAAAAATCAATGTATGAATTCAATTACTAAATAGAAACATAATTGTAAATTGCAGCACTTTGAGCAGATGATTTTTAAACTCAAGAAATAACTGTAAATTGCAGCATTTTGATAAGCTAAAAAAAGCAACAGCAGTAATAACAATGTCAATGTGAACAGAAACATAACTGTAAATTCCATCACTTTGATCAGACAAAAATGTTAATATTACCAATTTATTATAAAAAAAAAAAAGAAATAACAGCAGTGATAAAAAGTCAATGTATTAATTCAATTAGTACCATAAATAAAAACATAACTGTAAATTGTAGCACTTTGATAAGATGATTTTTAAACTGGAGAAATAACTGTAAATTGCAAGAGTTTGAACAGATCATTTTTAGAGTTGAGAAATAACTGGAAATTGCAGAACTTTGATCAGATAAAAAAGAAACAACAGCAGTAATAACAAAGTCAATGTATTAATTCAATTAGTAAATAGAGATATAACTGTAAATTGCAGTACTTTGATCAGATGGTTTTTTGACAAAGACTCAAAAAAGTCAGAAGTCAATAACAAAGTTGAAATTGAAAAAAACTCAAAATCAAAATGCAGAAGTAAATAATGAAGTTGAAATTAAAAATGTTAAAACAAATTCACAATAACAACAAGTAACGTTAAAATGTAAACTTTTGAATTAGCAATCTCCAAAAATGCACATATATAATAGATTTAGCTGACATGTTTTTAAAACATGTTTTGTGCACATTAAAAAACATGTTTTTTGATGGACTAGAAAAAAACCAGGGTTTATTTATAGATCGCAAGATTATGCCTTTATTATCTGTCCTAGGTTGCAGAAATAATACTCAAGTACCATTTGTCCAATATAACATATATATATTTTAATGAAAAGAAAGTTACCATCAACACTGAAATAATCATACAAATACATAAACCATTATACAATTACAAATATCCAGTAATGCTCTCTGTTTAAAAGTCTATATCTCAATAATAGCGAATTTCAAAATGATACTACTTTGAAGTTGAATAGCGCATTAAACTTCAAAGTCGTATCATTTTGAAGTTCGCTATTATTGAGATATAGACTTTTAAACAGAGAGCATTACTGGATATTTGTAATTGTATAATGGTTTATGTATTTATATTTTAATGAGTATAAATATAGTTTATAGTTGCGATTATTAATTATATCATTCTAATTCTGATCATCAACTTTATAGTTTATGATGTCACTTATAAATATTAATAATTTTAAGTATTTAGAATAGTCTCTCATTCTATTATTACAATTTTAAACAGGAGCAAGATTGTTAAAAATACATGTATAATGAAAAAGATGAAACTGAAATTTTTAGACTAGTGGATTGCTATTTTAAAGATACTAATTGACTTACAGAAAATTTTTTCCATTTTCGGGTAAAGATTTATACTAGTGAAATATTAAAATAAAAATGCCTGATATATCCTTGTGCTAATGTAAAGACTTAAGCTAAGTGTAAAAGTGTAAGAAATAAGCTTAAGACTGATGCAAATTTCTGCTTATTTCATACTAAAATTACAACTACACCAATATAGAAAAATACTATTGTGTATTGGCTTGCAATCTTCATATTTATCTTAAGAAATTATCTATTCATTCTTCTTAACTTCTAATGACGGAAAACATATTACACGAATAGATAAACAAGAAAACGAAAGTAAATATAACTCTGTTTGGGTTAATCTATATATCCCCAGTTTTTAATTAAATTTTTATTATAAGGTTATTATAAAAAACAAAAAAAAAAACAAATAATATCCGCATTTCTAGTTACCGATTTTTACAAGTGGAAAGATATAAGAGCAAAAGAACAAAAAAATACATGTTAATTAAAATTTGCCCTCTTTGTTAAAAAAAAAAAAAAAAATTCACTATCCACACTCAACAATAAAACAAAAATGTTAGTTAAAGTTACTTAATATTAAGTAAAATAGTAAGTAAAAATGATTCAAACAGATAAAATAAAAATATGTAATTAAAAAAAGAAGCAAAATGTGACTTCATATGATGTATATATCTATAAGAATAAATAATAAAAGCCAAAATTTTCCTTCATTTTTTAAAAATATATATAATTTTTATATGTACCAAGGCTCATGTCATCATACTAAGATGGGATGTCACAAAATTTCCCATTTCCTTGACAAAAAGTTATTTTGAATATCAGTATTTATAGAACCTTGTATTGATTGCCATAATGTATGGATTTAAACTTTTTGTATTTCTTATGCAGAATTATTACAGGATACATTTTTATAAAAAAGAAAAGTGCAGATTGTATTATCTGATTTTTCATACTATGTGAAAACTTTTTTAAAACAGCAAAGCTAATTCAGAACATCCTTATATATTTATTGAAATAAACTAAATTAATAAAGATGTATTAGATTTTTATGTTATTTTTTAAAATTAAAAATATCAGAATTTTTTCAATTTATGATTACTCTTTAGTGGTTCCAATATCTTATTATTTTAATTAATTTATAAAAGTGATCAGAACAAAAGCTTCATGATTCATCTTTACTTTTTTGCATCTGTTACTTTGCATAGCACACAGTACTTTATTTGCTAAAATATGACTGGAATCATCTGGAATCATTCTGATCTTTATTTCCAACTGTCAAATGAATAAATACTTTTTTGCTCGAATTTTTCTTGATAGACATCATTTGTAAAATTATAAGGAATATTAATGATATGGCATATCTGTAATCCACCATTATTAGACTTTTGTTTTGTTGGCATAATAAAAACATTAACATATTCATATGCATTTCAGAAATGTAATTTATTTTTAATTTTGTGTTAAATCATAATAACAATACCAAAATGTATATAATGTCTATGTTTTTATTATTAACAAACTCAAATAATGAATAAGTTAAAATTTAAACAACAATGTCATTTCTTGAAAAATGTTGTGCTTTATTAGTTAAATCAATATGTAAATAAGCATTTATTTTATATATAGCGCAATGTTTATAAATTGTAATACATTAAAGATCAGCCTTTCAAGATATTGTGCATGCGCTTTTTACAAGTGAAAGTATTCATTTATTATTAACACTCGTAAAAAGTGCATGCACAATAGCTTGAAAGGCTGATCTTTAATGTATTAAATCAATATGATATTTCCCTGATTCAATTTGATAAAATTTCATTTATTCTCTCTGTGGAATTGATACACGTAAAATCATTTTAAATTTCATTATGCCTTAATTCAGTATTACTAAAATATTTTCATTTAAAGACAGGAAAATAGCTTTTTAAAATCCTTCAATTTCATACTACCATGTATCAAATGTAACTCTAATATCATTGCAATGCATGTAAAGGATAACTAATAATAAATACTGGTAGGATACGTTTTTTGGTGATTAAATACATATTAAGATCCTGTTTACAAATAAAAACTTGTAATAAAATTAAAACCTACCACAAAAGCACTTTATCTAAAACATCTCATAAATTTTTTCTAAATAATATGTTTGATTAAACAGTCACTTTATAGTCATGATATTGTCAATAGTTGAGATTTTTGCATTTTCATTCATGGTTCTATATCTAGATTATTATTTTTTTTCAGTGTTTTTTTTTTTTGTATTTTATAGTTATCATGAATTCACAGATTTTTTTCTTTTGATAAAGTTTTTTTTTCATAAGATTTACATTAATGATTTTTTAAAAATAATTTATAATCGTAACTACTTAAATACTAGGATTAAACAGGAATTAAATTCATTTTAAACATATTGCCTTTTTTCATTGTTTTAATAGAACTATTATTGTTTTTTTGATGGGATAGTAGCAAAAGTTCTAAATTTCATGAATAATTTTCTTTAATTTAAATTTTACCTTCTGTATTTAATGATCACAAAACGAAATATTAATCATCTGAACAATGATATATTAAATTAGCAACTTTATCCCCACAATTACTATAAATTTTATTATAATGATTTTTTTTATCAATTTAAAACAAACCAGACTTTACCCTACGACTTTCTAGAATAAACTTAGTTATTATTCCCATAATTTTGGAGACAAATTCACTATTTTCAACAACTTTAAATTTTAGTTCTTCTATACTTAAGACTGCAACTTTTCTTTCTATCCTATAATGTCATCAATCTTACAAAATGGCTGCCATTTTAAAAATGGTATTAAAAAATACTTGAATTTTTTTGTTTTTACGATTGTTATAGTGAAAAATCAGTTGTAAATTAAAATAGTGAATATAAATTGATGATGATCACTATGATGAATTCTTGCATAAATATTTGGTGCTAAGTAGGGTATAAGTATCTTTTAACAATTTAACAAAACTATAAATATTCCAAAGTAGGACATTTTTTATAGATTACCTATACAAAGAGTTTCAACAATTTTGCAAATAGAATAATTCAGTTCTCTGATTGAATTAATTAAAATTATAGAGTAAATTAGTTAATGATGATTTCCATAATTAATTTAACTAGACAAACTAACAACTAGTGAATTTTCTATATGTTTTAATGTATATTTAATTAATCTATTCTGCACTAAATAGAAAGATTTAAACATAGGATTTTCAGTTTATATTCATCGTCCACACCATCTCAAATAACCGATAGACACGAACACACACATGTGAAAAAGATAAATGATCTCCAGTATACATATTTTGAGCAGAACCAGCATTGATCAGTTCCTCAGATCATAATATCTCACACACATATATAATCAGTGCTCAGCTTATATTAAGATAGCAATTCCTTAAACTTTTTAATGGACAGGATTCGACCTTCTCACTTTCATTTATTGAATCTAATGATCGTATATGCTGTAAGTTAGGGCTGGTTTTGAACATTAATAGGTTTTACAAGGAATTTATTGCAAACACTATTTAGATTCGAATATCAGCCTTTCAAGCTAATTGTGCAAACGCTTTGCGAGTGTTAATAATAAATGAATACATTCTCACCAATACAAGATATAGTATTTATGCAGGAATAAAAAGGAATCCTCTTATTCCTACGACTCAAATATTTATATATGAGCAAATCTAACAGTACTGGCAAAGAAAGTGTGACGATAGAACAGTCACTTTCAATTACTCTATACGATATCTTAATAAATGACGTCATATAGGGTAATTGAAAGTGACTGTTCTATCGTCACACTTTCTTTGCCAGTACTGTTAGATTTGCTCATATATAAATATTTGAGTCGTAGGAATAAGAGGATTCCTTTTTATTCCATAATAAATACTATATCTTGTATTGGTGAGAATGTATTCATTTATTATTAACACTCGCAAAGCGTTTGCACAATTAGCTTGAAAGTCTGATATTCGAATGTAAATACAAGTGTATACAGACGCTATATAAAATAAATGCTCATAAACATTATTTAGAAGTTTATTTTTTACAACCATGTAAACATTAGTAATTATTTAAGAGGCATTGTTATTACGCGATATAACTCTAAACATAAAAACTCATTCAAAGAAACAATTTAGTAAAATGCTGGAATAAATTTGTTTAAAGAATTAGCAAGAAATGAAATGTAATAATATTCCATGTGTATTGTTGTTGCTTGAGATTAACAGATTATTGTCTTTATTTACGAATCTGATATTAGTAGATAATTTAAGGCACTCATACTCTGGAATTTTCTGCTTAAAATATTCTTACATTTTTAATGTAAAAAACAGCAACACACACATACATGTGCCTTTAAATCTATACCTTTTATTTTTAATACAAAAAATTTAATTTTGTAACAATATATATATGTATACGATATAACAAATAGTTTTATTTTTTTATTTAATCTTTCTTTAAGAGCAGAGTGTAATTTTTTATAAAAAAACTACACTTAGATCTAAAATATCAGTTCTAATATTTTGTAAAAAAAATTGTTATATAAAACCACATGGATCTGTAAGAGTTTATATAAAATGCAAAAAACTTTTGAAAATATTGACAGCAAATTGTATATATTTCTAAAAATAAATCTTAATAGTTTCAGAAAATTAGAATTATTACTTTTGTTTTATAAACAGCTGGGGGTGGGAGGGTTATCTTATGCCGTTTAATGCCGTGATAGAATGGTAATTCTAGAGATTAGAGTTTCTGAATCGATTCACAGCTCAGTTTAATCAAAAGAATACAACTGTTGTCTTTAACCTGGGTGTTCGAACGTTGTATGACCTTTCATGTAACTCATCATACAGTAATACATATATTATAATGATCGTGAATCGAATTACTATGCCAATAAAAATTTAATACTAAAATAATGAATTGGGAAAGTAATTTTAAAAATAAAGATTACGATATTATAGCACCATAGTCACAAAAAGATGAACAAAAAATTTTTTTTGCAATAGGGTGAGGCTTGACAGGAGCCCTGCTTCCCAAACAGAGCTTTCTGCATAAGGTTTCAATCTTATGGGTAAACCTGGCCGTGGGAGAAAATCATGCCAGATAATATGTTATTTTGGGCAATACTACAGCATTCAGCAGGGCGACCTTCCCCAACAAGAACAGGTAGACCTTAGATAGTGATGTTACGATTGATTAGGGGGGAGGCTAGTGGAAAGTCGAGAAATTTCTGAGGGGGGAGTTCAAACCCCCCTGGGATTTGCTTGCCTGATAGAATAGACCACTTGGCTGATTTCCTTCTGTTTACTCGGAAAATTTTGATAAAATAAATAAAAATACTTGTATAATATAAAATGTGTGTCCAAACATGTAAGTGTTAAGGACAAATTTTCACCGTTGAATAATTTCCTTGTTCGTTTATTTTATTTGGATTAGTGCGTTAAAAAATTGAAAAGAGGAATGTGCTTAATTTGTGTGTTAAACGTTACACGACTTCCAAACAGCCCTAATTATACGATTAGATATATATTGTAACGATCGCAAATTGAGTCCCAATGTCAATATTAATTTAAAATAGCAGTGATTTGAATTAAGAAAGTAATTTAAAAAATGTTATAGCGACACAGTCTCAAAAAGTTGAACAATATATAAAGAAAATAAATAAATATACATGTGTCATAGAAATATATATATCGCCAAATATATGTATTAGGGACAAATTTGCAGATTTGCAAATTTAAGATTTCGAGAATTTTGAATCTTTAAAATAAATCAAAATAGATTCATATTTTTTTTTATATTTTGTAGTTGCAGAAATATCAGATTTAACTAAAATTCTCTTTTCATTAAAGTGGATCGGGTGTGCAGGTATACGCACGCGCAGTCTTTGTGAAGATATACAAAGTTTAAATATTATTGATAAGTCAGATTAGTTAAAATTATAATTGCTAAACATATATCTTTAAACATATTTAACTGCTAATGAAAAAAAATATTTAAGATCGAATTTATGAGACTGAAAATGTAGTTTTGTCAAAGCTGTAATTAGATTTTCAAGGTTTAATTTTTTAACTTGTTTAAAATTAAAAAAAATAAAATAAAATGTACAATCTGGCAACAGACTATTGTTTATGGAAGCCACAAGAATATTAGCACTTTAAAAAAAAGATGCAAAAAGTGAAAACCATTTAAGTAAAATACTCTCCTGAAAAGATGTTGTGGTTTTTTGGTGGTAGAAAAATGTTTTTTTTATCAGAGTGATAATTAGAAAGATTATAAAAAGTAATTCAAATAAATATATTTAATCATTTTACATATTACAGACTTGGACTTAACAGGTAATTCAATGAAGTCAGAATTTAAGAAATTAGACATATAAATTTGCTTCTATAAAGAAGTTATTGACTAAAACATGCAGCAAATCTTGACTATATCAATAGGAAAAAAATTTTTTTTTAGTGGACAGAAGTTAGAAAAAAACCACCAATATTAAGTACTTTTTGGTATATTCTCATTAGGATAATGATAAATCACATTTGTATATATAATCTTCTCAAAATGACTGGTTGAGGGTCATCAAATGTGTGTCAGCTCATTGTTTTCCATCCATGTAGTGCCTGAGAGAAATAAATGACATGCTATGACTTAATATAAAATCTTAAATTGTAGCCTGCTGTCTGATATACCAAAGAGTGATAACTATGTCCAGAGGTAAGCTGTTTTGAGGTCTGATGTATAACTACCAATTAAAAGTAAAGAATACCAACAAATTAGGAAAGCAATGGTTATTAAACTGATAGTTAATTTATGCATGGATTTAGAGAGAACCATGGTAGAAAAGTGAATTCTATTAAACCAAAACTGGATTTTCTGGGTTAAAAAAACCTACAAAGAATATCAAATGAATAATCAACAACTATCTGTCTTGCAACAACCTGACTACAGAAGTGTATTCAGAGAAGAAGAAACATCATATATTATACAAAACAAAATTCTTTTCTTGTATATGACTCTCTACTTCCACCGGCCTTAAAAGGAAGAAATGATACTCAATGCCAAGTACTTCATGCTGAAATAATGGGATCAACACAACAAACTGTGGTGGAGCAAGATACTTCAGACAATCCCACATGTCAGCAGAACAATGGTAGCACTACTCCAAGTAATCCTGTCAAGAAACCTCTGAACAAAAGTATAGTTACATATCAGACTAAAACCACTACTTTGAGATGCACAAGAAGTATGAACAAGCAGCTTAAAAGTAACAAGTCTATCATCCCCAACCAAGGAGATATTAGCTCAGAAGAGGAATCTCCAATGGACGTGCCTATAGATAAGTCCAATACTAAGAAAAGAAAATTAGCCATTATGCACAAGTCCAGCTCAGTAGATGAAAAATCTCTGGGGGAGAAAAACAGATGTTTCTCTCTTAAGCAGAAGAAAACCAATATTCCAATACATAAGGAAAAAAGCCCAGAGAAGAAATGTCAGTTATCAGATGAAAATAATAGGATATTGAGTCTTAATTCATTAAAAGAGACTGCTGGTGATGTACATCATTTCATCGATGTTGACGGTTCAGATGTCATGCCATTGATTAAACCCATTGTGTTAGAAGAAACCTCAGATAACACCATTGAAGATCCAGACTACGAAGATCCAGACTATTCCAACTAGAATTTACCTTCTATATATACTGAGAATTAAAAGGGAACCTTATATACTTTGCGGTAGATTTAAAAGATACATAACCCAATTATGTTGCATAAGTTTGTAGGAGTAAATGTAAGGGGTATTAACTCATTGGAAAGGGTATATGCCATTGAACAATGGATTACAATCAATAATCCATATTTATTTTTTATGAGTGAAACAAAATATCACTGAAATTCAGATTATAGAATTAGAGAATGTCTTGAATCTCTTGGTTACATAGATTTCTCTGATAGTGTTACTGCAGCTGGCAGAGTCGGTTTACTTATTAATAAAAAATATCCACCTAATAAATTTATAATTCTCTATAAGGATAATAACCTTATTGCTATATTAGTCACATATCATAATTTGGTAATAAATATAATATATGTCTATGCAGATAGGTCCTGCTGCACTTTAATGAAAGTCATTAACATAGTTAATATGCTATTGGTAAATAATAACAACCCCACCCCAATCTTTGGAGACTTTAATATCACTTATGCAAAATTCACAAAAACCTATATTCACTTGATAGACAAGCCATTTATGAGTGGTGAGGGTCATCTGCCTGATGATTCCTACTCTTTTTACACCAGAAAATACAGGTCACTGATTGATCTATTCTTTTACATGTCTGGCATATATTTTTTCATCACAGCAAAATTAAAACATGTGGTCTTTTCAGACCATCTTGCCCTAGTAGTTCAGATTGAAGCTGCTAATAATGTTGTCACTCCCACATGCAACACCATCAGAATGTTGACAAAATCGAATATAACAAAAGCTATACCATCTGAGGCTTATATTTATTTTAAAAATAGATATACTTGCCAAACCTATAGAGGAAGCATGGTTTGCCTTTATTCGCATTTTTCAGTAGATCATTTCCTGCCATACAATTAAGCGAAAGGGACCGTTGGTGCTACTAAAAGACTTGGATGAGCTTGGTTTTAGAATGAAGGCATTTAACTCTGCCTCATCTTCTATAGATGAGATTATATCTGTTAAGCTACAGTCTAAAGTCAAACAGAAGTCACTTGCAGATTATCTGTCTATAAAGCATGCCAAGGTGTTTCTGGCTCAGCAGAACTGTTGGACAAGAAGCTACTTTCATTGGGCACTGGGGGCTATTAACTCCCCTACTCCCACTATCATCAATATTGATGGTGATTCCTTTGTTGGCCTGCAAATGATTAAGGAAATCCATAAACACTTTGAAAAAAATTTTCATTGTCACAGCCATTTTAATACTCCCACTGAAGACATTTTACTTTGTCAAGATGATCATGGTATCACTGAAGATATGCTGAAAGCCAAACTCCAAGCACTGCCTGATAAAATACACCCAGACTGCATTCTATACTGCACTTCCTGTTAGATCATCTAAGCCACTTCACAATTCCCATCCTATTTAGAATGACCAACCATTTGGCACAGGAGAAAAGAACAATCCCCCACCTATATCCTATTGCTTTAGTCCCCTTCCTAAAGAAGCATTAAGATCCCCACACCCTCAAAAACATTCAGCCTATTACTATGTCCCCACTCATCATTAATTTCCTGGAATCTGTCATAAAAGATAAGATCCAGGATAAGATACTCCAAAATATATCTTCTTCCCAATTTTCAAAGAAACATTCTCCACCAATTTTAGCCATTGGTCAAGTTAAAATATTAATTGATTATGTTAGACAACAGAGAAAGCAGACTGTCATAGCTATCCAGCTTGATTTCAATGTAGCATTTGACTCTGTTAACATCAGTACTCTTCTAAACCTGCTGAAAGGCCATCACATCCCAACCTCTATCATACAGATCATAGATAACCTCATGTCTAACAGAGAAATTGCTGTCCTGCTGAATGGCAAGCTCTCTTCATTCTTCCAACCTAACACATCCATTCTGCAAGGCTCCTCCTCAGTGCTCTTCTCTTTATATTCTACATTGATCCACTGCTGAAAGCCATTGAACAACAACTACCTGGTGTCTATGTACCAAAGCTTGCCAAATTGATAAAGCTCATGGCTTATATGGATGACATAATCATCTTCCTCCCTTCAACAACCTATTTACCTGTTATACTTCATATTGGATCAATACACAGTTGACTATGGTCTCACCATCAACCTGTTAAAATAATCTATATGGAAGGTATCCTCAGGTCAGAAGATTATATCCAAATTTACAGCCAACTCTCAAAAGTTTTTGGGCTTTGAGATATCCAAAACATACTTCCAAATGTCCAAAGATATTCAAAATCACATTCTGCACTCAATGGAAAGACTTACTAAATGTCTGTCTAAAGTCTATCTTTCCTTACATGGTAAGGTAATGCTTCTCAATATGAAGTTCATGACCAAGCTCAACTATTACATGCCCATCATGAGGATCACTAAGACTTTTATCAGTAAAATGAAATCTCTTGCATCCTGACTTTTCTGGGGAGGTAAAGTTTGTTGCAATTAGCACTAACAGGATGCAACTTCACCAGAAGTATAATGACTTTCTTATCATGCTATTCAAGCCATTCATATTCAAAAGATATTTAATTTTATCATCATGCTTATCAAATTATTTGGATATGAGCAAGTCATTTTGCTAGTAATCCCAATGGATAGGCCCCTCCTAGAGTTAAGAACTTCCTTGATGTCATGATTGATTTGATCAAAAGTTACATGGTAATTACGAATGATATGTTTGATAACAGGATTAATCTTTGGCAAGCACATAGTCTCATTCACCCTGTCACGATTCCCATAACACCACTACTTGCCCTGACCAATAATAAGATCACCTCCCTCTTCAGGTCCTGGGCTATGGAACCAAAATTCTTTGATTTCATTATTAAGATAAATTTAAATGCCATTAGCACTAATTGGTTTCTCTTCCATAGGCGAGGCATCAACAAAATTGACCCAATCTGTTCCCTCTGACAGGCTCATGATGAAACATTTGATCATCTGGTTTACTCATGCCATGGACTCTGGAGGTCTAGAAGGATTATCGCTGATAACCTTAAAGTGAATTTTTAACTTGTTATCTCTCTTAAGGACAGTATTAAGACAAGATCCATCCCTACTATTAGGCTTTCATTATTTATTAACTATACATTTTGGTCTACTCGTAAAATGGTTTTCAATCCCAGTGCAATTCATGAGGGAAAATTCTTTCTGAATAAACTTATAAAATTTAAAAACCATGACATGCTCCTAGCTCCAAAAGTATTATTTGAGGAAACGTGGACTCTGATTGCATTGAAAGAATGATTGCTTATAAAACGCTTTGTTTCTTCTGTCTAAGATATTGTTGAAAGTGATTTTGTTAATAATCAGAAGTTCAGATCCTTATGTTATCAAAATGGATAATATTTAACTGAACACATCAGATTTAGCATAAATACCTAAGCCTTCATAGTTTGTAGTGATTTTTCCAATGGTGAGCTGACCAAACTCTAGATTGACAAAGTGACTCTTGGCAGTGTGAGCAATTTGTCTAAGTGAGTTGGGTGAGCTTAATTGGCCTACTTGTGTGTTAACAGTAGACCAGGTATTCAGGTTTACCTCTTGCCCAGAATAATACTATCTTATATTATAATACTATCTTATAATCATGTAATTCTTCTTTATGTTTGTAATTCTAGTTTTCCTTTTCAATTTACCATGAATACATAATTTTCACTGTAAACATTGTACTTGTTTAATAAAGATTTGAAAAAAAAAACCAGAAAAAGTATAGAAAATTATCTTAGAATTCAACATATAAGTTCCAATAACAGTACCAGTAATAAATTTAATTATTTCAATTTGAAAAAGCATAATGTTCAAATATAGATGATTTGTAAATTTAAAAAAATTCTTTTATGGATTTAATGTCCTTTTTTTTATAATCTCTTGTGATTTCAGATTTTTCTTCACTATTAATAATTATGTAAGATTTAATATGCTTGACATATATAGTGAAATTAAATTCATAAAAAATTACACTAATATTTCTTTAGGCTAAGCACTTTCAGAGCATTCGACTCCATATTCATAGCCTCCAAACCTAATAATTTATGCAA
The DNA here is from genome assembly GCA_028023455.1 of Epiperipatus broadwayi. NCBI lineage: Eukaryota > Metazoa > Onychophora > Udeonychophora > Euonychophora > Peripatidae > Epiperipatus > Epiperipatus broadwayi. Next base: position 40,555 of record JAQFVV010014048.1, read on the forward strand.
ATCTATGCAAGCTCATTTATATTGTCCATCTCTTTGATATAGAAAAGCATGTATCCTTCCTTTGTCCATCTCTTTGATATAGAAAAGCATGTATCCTTTCTGTTTATTGCCTTCAAGTCTTTTGCTATATACCATGCTTCTTTCACCTTCCTCTTGATGTCATTTCTCTCAGTGGAAACTATTTCAGCACATGCAGGTTCAAATTCATGATTAGCCTCTTTTTGGTGGTCCACAAATACTGAGATGCCCTCATTTCTGTTTAATACTCTTTTGTATAAGTATTTGTGTTGATCTACTCTCTTGTGGCAAGTGATTGAGATTTTGTATAAGACTTGTGATTTTTCTTTCTTAGCATTAAATTTTCCGTTTATGTGTTAACATTTAAATAAGAAAGAGTATAATTCTTTTGCATTAGTCAAACATTGCCTATTTAATAATTTAAAGAATAATAACTTTATGCTACTAGTGGATAATAATAAAGTAAAATTTAGTTCTAACTAGAAGATGAATATATCTGTGAAACACATTCATTTAAATAACCTAATATATATATAGATATAACCATGGCATAATTATATCTATTTATTTATTTGTCTTAATAAATATGTTATTTGTTAATTCAGCATAGTTGTATATTTTATTATCATTATCGTATGTCCCCATTAATTTTAGTTAAAAAAAATTAGGAGTTGCCATAATTATTCTCCAAGTTGATATTTTATGATAGCTGGAACCCTAAAGTATTTTTAGATAAAATTAATTTAAATACATGGAGATTAGTATAAAGTCCACATCATATCTCATCATTAGAAGATGATGAGTAATTTTTACTAGGATCAAATATAAATAAAAAACTATCAATAGTAGCTTATAAGTTACATGATGTATATGAAAAATGTAATCAGCATTTGTAAAAAAAATAACATTGTAATGAAATATTTTAAATACAAGTTGCTTGGTTTTATCATAATTGATAATTATTTTATCATTATATTTCCCTGTAAGCTTACTTCAGTAAGATCAACATCCTATTATCATTTGATTGTGTATGATGGGGCACATAGCTGCCTATCAAAAGTACTATTTTCTAACATTTGTTGATTTTTGTTTTTATACTCTACGTCTTACCAATTTCCTATTACATTTGCTGCCTTAATGCCTTATCTCCATAAATAAATAGAAGAATTTATCTTGATGTATATATTTCTAACCTCTGTTACAAATGTTGATCCAGTATAAGCTTGATCAAAATCAAGTTCTTGAAGAATCTTTTATAAAAGTCACCTAAATATTAGTACTGTTTACAAGTAGACAAGTGTGTAAAAATAGTATGTATATATGAAATAAAATATTAGAATGGCTAAATAGGCAATAATTAAAAAGATTAAACAAAATAAAATTAATTGTAGAATAAGTTAGCTAAATTAAAATTGCTATGTAATAAATATACTACTGTTTAAAAAGGCAAGGATCTTCCAAGATGTAGAAAGGGAGAAACATAAAGGAGATGATAGTGCATGCTTTATTAACTATTAAATGATACAAGAGCAAGCACATTACAAGTTATAACAACAACAATAATAATCTAATAATAATAATAATAACAACAACAACAATAAAAGAAGAAGAAGAAGAAGAACAACAACAACAACAACAACAACAACAACAATAATAATAATAATAATAATAATAATAATAATAATAATAATAATAATAATAATAATAATAATAATAATAATAATAATAATAATAATAATAATAATAATAATAATAATAATAATAATAATAATAATAATAATAATAATAATAATAATAATAATAATAATAATAATAATAATAATAATAATAATAATAATAATAATAATAATAATAATAATAATTATTATTTGCCTTGATTATTGTTTTCAAAGTTCTTAGGGTTTGAACCACAGAAAATCTTGAAAAGCACATATTTTAGGTTTACAGTCATATATATGTAAACGGTAAGTATTAGATAATCAAAATTATTTATGTTTAACAAAAAAAAATATGTAACTGATAATTTTTTAATAAATAAATTTTACTCAACATTAAAATACTTTTGAATGAAATACTTTTGAATGATGACTTCCAGGCCATATGACCAGATGGATGACACCAACAACTCCTGCAAACCGATACAAATTACAGATGAAGCCCAAACATATGACAACACTGCAAAAATAATTTACAATAAAGGGATCATATTCAGGTTACAAACTCAGAAAACAATAAAGTTTTCATTGCTTCGAAAGAATAAATATTAACAATATTTTGCAACTTGATATACAAACACAAGAAAATAAATGATCTCTTCCTGCACATTGGAATAACAATGATATAAAATTAATAAATGAAAGCTTTAACAATTCGATTTCAAGAGGCCTACATGCATCAGTTAAAACCCCCCACATTCAATAGTATTATTAACTACAGATGCAAATATATCACAAATTTCTCAATGATTTGCTCCATGACACAATACTTTTACATGGCTTTTGTGAAACAATATTAAGAATTCCTGAGCATCCTAACTAATGGTATTTAATCCTCAAATTTTATCAAGCAAGCCAAAAGACCTGGTTCAAACCATTACTAAAACTTTAGGCAACTATATACTTATCTCAGTGATTTAGATCAATATAACCAGATTACAGGCATGATAAAAATACATACCTTGGATATGAAATCAAAAACTTTCAAAAAATGATGCAACAATTTGTTAAAGTCATAGTTTTTAACCCAATTTATCTCAAAGATACCCCAGTACTAGTTTTCAGCAACACCTTTGATTTCAAGCTGAGATTTTTATTCAAAAATGGATCTAAACAATATTCCTACATAGATTGCAGAGCAGAAAGTCACACTAACTTTCTCAATAAGAGGACTCAAATAACAATGCTACACATGTGGAAAATGTGAACACTTTGCAACATAATGTGACATCAACAAAAGTCCACAATCACAATGGATAAAAACACACACAGACTGAAGATACTATTCACACACATATTGTTAACATAAATTCAGATCTGCATATCCATATTAAAATAACTTTTTATCTGAAAAATCACTTTCACCCTATCCCCTCATGAATCAAACTACAAAAAACAAAAACATAGATGAAACAAACAGTATTTCAGGACATAGATTTGAATGCCACTCAAAAACCTCCAACAAACATACATGAGTTTCAAAATATACAACACTTGAAAGATGCAAATACCAACCCAAGTGAAGTACCACAAAGCACCTCCAGTGAGACATAAAATACCACCAAAACAAATATCACACACAAACAAAAATAAAACAGCATATTATAGAGGCACTCATGCCATGCCTTTCTCAAGTTGAACTAAATACAGTAGAAACAAAAAGAGGACCAGATCATACAAAAAGAAATAAAAACAATATGAAACCAAAAACAGAAGAGTACAACAGTTCATCATCAGCAACCAGCCTTTAAACAAAAATTTGATACCAATGTATATTACTCATATTCAGATAACCAGTGAATCTCCATGAATATAAAACTCACATGCTGAAAACCAGTCATTGACATATTTTGAAGTGCAATTCTTCCATCCATAACATCAATGAAAGTCAAAATAACAGTTTTTAATGTGTGTGGTTTAAACTCAGTGAACAGAGTACACTACTTTAGGCAATGGAGTAGAATCACAAAACCACATATATTAGGGGCTTCTGTAGACAAAATATCAGCAAAATACAGATTGTAACTGCAGTGTATCTTCATACTGAGGCCTTTATTGCTTGCTCCAGGGAATGCTGCATGTCTCAATCGTCTTGAATCTCAATCCCTTTTTGTTCTAATACCATTCTGCACAAGCAGAAACACTCTACATAATTGAAATTTAGCCAAATATATTACCCTTGGGAAAATCATAAAAATTATACTTTCTGCATTTACTCCAAATTCCTTTTTTCCAAAACATATATTATGCTTGAAGAACTACAACTAAGTGCTCTGCAAAGATACCAGGTCTACACAAATATATTTTTGTTTAACATTTATCACATCACCAGAAAAACAGCTGATGAACTACAACAGCAGACAGCAATGTCAGAATCTACTAACAACACATATTGACATATGTGTAAGCTCACCCTGGCATATAACAACATGTGTGATACTTAAAGACTACTTAGTCATCAAAAAAGTGAAATCTGCATCAGTCAGCAGAATATATGGACTAGAGGCTACATCAGATGGTCCGTGGGCTTCCTCTCCACCATTAGAATGCCCATGGCTTTTGAATCAGAACATCCACATATGCAGCTCATAAAATGATTGAATCTATGTATAAGCATTTTAAACAGAACTTCAAACTCATCAACCCTTAATCCTATCTTATAAAGTTTTTGGACCATCCAAAACAAACACAATTTACTGCTAATGAATTCACAATCAAATTTTCTACTCTTCCCAATGCATGCTATCAAGGTACTCATATTATACCAAAATTTGTGTTTGAGCACCTCAGCCTTCAACGATTCAAGCACTATGTGCCTTTGCAAACTATCTCTCACAAAAAATTTACAACATTGAAAACTTTTATCCAAATGAAATACTACCCAGATTCACCTTGATCTCCTTCAATGGGCCCACTAGCCATCAAGATCATTGAGAAAGTTATTAAAGACAAGATTGAGTCACATTTGCTCATTTTAATTTCATTATATCAGTTTGCAAGAAAAAAGTCATCAACAAGACAATGAGCACTAATATTCAAAGCAATTTTAAACTTGGTGCAAGACCAGAGAAATATGCTCCAGTTGCAATCCATATAGACATAAAGGTGGACTTTCCATGGTAATCAAGATACTAAATGACATATTTGCCATTACCACAATACCTCATACTCTTTTATACATGCTGACTAACTTGATGCTGAATTATAAAATGCATATCACACTCAGAGACAGAAATTGCACACCCTTCATTCGAACACAATCAATCTTTCATGTTCTCCATTAAATTCATTACTATTCACTTTTTATATTAATCTACTACTAGTGAAGATCCAGAAAATATTCACCAACATCCAAATACCAACCACATCTCAGCAGGTAACATGCATTACTTATATGGATGACACAAGTGTCTTCTTCCCATCCAAAACACCTAGCTGCCTTATATTAGATTCTACAAGAATTTGCAGTTGCACAGAAACTCAGTGTCAATCTAAATAAGACTGATGTTTTTCTCTTTATAATGCCAAGCCATGCACAGACATATGTGGGTTAAATTTATTTGCTTTACTAAATTTTGCCTTTTATATGAGTGCAAATACAATGAGGTGTAAAAACAACCTCAAAGAAGAAGCAGAATGAATCACTACAACACTCTCAAAGGCATATCTCTCCATACATTTCAAGATCCAGCTATTCAACCAGATAATCACAACCAAAATCACATATTACTCTCCCATTATTACTTTTTCTAAAGATTTTATAAACAAAATATTTTCTCTTTGCAACAAGCTTGTGTCCATATCTACAAACAGCTTAGCAGACCACACACTTACAATGATCTTGCACATCATATCATTTATATTTTTCATCTGCAAAAGGCCACAAACCTAATAATAGCCACATTCAAACACTTTCCAATGTTACAATATCTTCTTCAAATAACACCAACAGATAGGTCACTCCCACATTATGACCAACTTACCCACCATCAATTATATATAATTACATTCTTACAGATATCTTCTCAAGCTATGTACAAGTATTCTTACTGAAAAATTTATTCATTAATCCATTCAAATCTGCACCATGATTAATATATTCACATACTGACAAACATATGCTATACTATATCTGGAGTCCAACAAAGATTATCCTTCTCTCATGCTCAGTAACAGTAACTACCAGATACTCTGCTCCTTTAAAAGATGGTTCCTGGAATCTAAATCTTTCGACTTCCTAATTCATCTTAACCTACACACATTGCCAACATTGCATTTTCTCATGTGTCACCATCTTTATAAAAATATAAATACATTCTGCACCTTATGTTATGTAGCAGATGAAAATAAACAACATTTCTTTTAGAAGTATCAAGCTCTCAACCAAATGAGAACTATCATGCTAAATACACACAAATGATCAATTGCATATATACAACAATTCAATTCTATTAGAAGATAACCCTCACACAGCATGTGAAACAACTTTCATTCTGTATGCCTTCTGATGCACTCACTACATCTTAACCATTGTCAATAACACCAGAAGATAGCCAGCTAGCTACATTCTCAATACATTCCAACAAATCATGGCCTGGAACAAGAATACTGCACCTTAAGATATTTTTGCTGACACCTGGTCACTACTAAAACAACCATCTAATTTGTAATAGGTCATAATCCAACAATAAGCACATTAAATAGCATTCAATGGTACCATCCATTTCTCTCAACAAAATCTATCTTCATTAACTGCTTTCAACTTCATTAATCATCAGACTACAGAATTTACTTCCCATCTATTATAATCCACCAGCAGTCGCCATATGAAATGTACTCTGAATTGATTTTGTTCTTTGTACAGCACTCATAGTTTGATTTTATATTACATGAATTATAAATTACCTCCCTAGTACACTACAAAATTATCAATTAAAAGAACAATCAAGATTAATTTAATGACTATAAATAACTTTTAATACGATACCAGATTTTCCAATGTTAGTCATATTTATCTATGTATAGAATTGAGTTTTATATTGAACTGTTTTTTAAGACTTTAATGACTAAACTTGATATCTATCTCTGTATAAAAACTAGTAGCAGCATTTATAAAAAAATATACCTTGAAACCCAATTATTGTAATCCTTAAAGTTAATCCATATTAAAACCTGTACAACATGATAGCACCTATAACTATTACAATCAATGTTATGTAATGCTATGTAACCCAAAGGATTACTAAAGATTATGGTTGAAACATATAATAACAACAACAATACCATTACTACTACTACTACTACTATTACTACTACTACTACTACTACTACTACTGCTACTATTACTACTACCACTACCACTACTACTATTACCATTACTACTACTAATAATAAAAAATGCAACCAAAGCAAAGTTACAACAAGCTCAGGAAATGAAAAGGCATGAATAACAAGAGTTCTAAAAATTTCAGAATAAACGATGTTAACAGATAATAAATTATGAAAAGCACAGGCTGAAGAAAGACTAAAATCTCCAGGGCAAAAGATAATGAAAAATTTATTATGATAGTTATAAAAATGTTAAAAGCAAGAAAACTATGGGAGAAGTAGTCCAAAAAGTGAAGAAAATGTAGAAATGAGAAAGATCTAGAATCAAATAGATAATATGGTCAAGAAACTTGAAGACAGCCAGAATGAAATAAAATTTACTTTAAAAGTTATGAAAATATAAAATCTGTAAAAAGAAGTAGACAAAGGGTGAAAGAAAATTAAATCTGAATATTCAGTAATTAATTCAAAAAATGAAAAATAATTAATTCAGAAAATAAATATTTTGAAATACAAATTAACAAAGATGACAAAGTATCAATGACCAAAATGTAGAAGGACATAAGAAATAAATTTAAATAGGCCAATATCTTAAAGAGATGCAAATCAAATAAGAAAAAAATTAAAAAGGCACTAAGATAGAAATAATAGAATAGACATTAAAGCACAAGAATATTGAAGAAACTCAAGAAAAAAACTGACCAGAATAAAAGATAAGAAGTTGAGCTAAGGAAGAATAAAAGTATGCAAAGAACACTTGCATGTGTCTCTCTAAGATCATATTAAATAATAAACAGGCAAAATGCAAACATGAATTTAAATTCACTATTTATAGTCATATGTCTAAAACCTATAACCAATTTTTAAAAATCCATATTTTTTCAAGCTGGTCAAGCTTTGGTGGTTGAGAGGTCAGCACATGCGCCTTACAAGCAGTTGTTCCGGGTTAGCGGGTTCGTTTTTCGGCCGATGCTATGACCCATGAGAAAAAAAAGGAAGTAGTTTCAGATGATTGAAGAAAATAAATTGTTCATAGCTTATAGTCATTTTGGTAGCTATCCCAATCGTGCAATTTGTCTTGTTCAGCAAGTCAAGAAATTTTGAAAAATTAAAGAAATCATCATTAATTATTGGATTAAAGACTATCAAGAGATTAACTTGAAGAGTTTAAAAATACAAAACTTGAGTATCTCATTTTTCTGAAAATATGTTTGCTAAGTCAACTTAATTAAAATTCTATCAGTAGAAAGAGGGAATATTTTTTTTGATTACATTTAGTGTAACTGTATGATTTTATGTTTGGTTAGATAAATACAATTGCCAAAATATATACTATTAAAATTATTTAAATGGTAGTGAAAGTGATACTTTATAGTCCAAATTTATTTTTCAGAAAGTTTAAATCTGCTAGTATAAAAACAAATACATTCAAAGTACAAATAAATTAAAAAATATTAAAATTATAAATTTGAAAACAACATACAGTCCATGAAAACAATAAATAATTAACAATTCGAAAAGTATGATGAAAATAATGCATTAAAATATACTCTGAGCAGACGACTGGATTAACTTCTGAGCTGTAGAAAATTTATTTTTTGGTCAACAGGTGAGTGGCAAAATAGAAAGATTGTAAAAGATACTTCAAGAAAATATTTTAGCAGATTACAAATTACTGACTTCAAGCTGCTAAGAGAATTTAGTCAAGATAAAGTTTATACAATCAATCATCTAGTGTTTGTCTAGGTATAAAACTTGACCAACTGAAAAAGATAAGTACCATATTTATTAATTATTTTAACAGTAAACTCTGATTGCAACAATAGTAAGAAAATTGTACCCTTCACTACATAAAACTAAAAAAGCATGCTAGCAATAAGGATGAGTACGCTTCAGTATTCCTCCATTGTAAAATGATAAATCATATTTATGTACAAGACAAACTATTAAAGTGTATCAGATGTGCATTAGACCCTCACTTTTTATATAATGTGTATACATCTAATATGGAGATTAAATTGTGGTCTGATATTCTTTTGCTAAGGAAAGCTTTGGCCATACCAGGTATAAAATGCTTTGATAAATAATATCTACTTACAAAATTATCTAAATGATATGCAATGGAACTGATGGATGATTTGCAATGTGGAATTTAATAGTACTGTACTAGAAAAATGAACCATTTGCATATTAATAGTGTACTTGAATATTTATAAATATAGTAATTAGATATATGTAAAGTAAATATTTAAAAACCAGGCACTCTTCACAAACCTGAAGCTTATTTGTAAATATAGGGGATTCGAACTCAGACTTTCAAGTACCCTTCAACTATCCACACTATTTCATACAACTGATATACATAACCACAAACATGTAGAAAAGATAAATAATAACCAATATTCATATTTCATGCTAAATGAGCACTCATCAGTTGGTCCATATTATCATCTCCCACACACATATATAATCAGTGCTCAGTTTATATTAAGATAGCAAATCTTCACACTTTAATGGACAAGCTTCAATCTAGTGCAAACTCCAACTTTTCAGTCATCCATGTTTTCATCATCAGATTTTCAGTGATATTTGTCAAAATCAGTAAAATCAAAATTAATTGTATTATATAGAAATTTTTATATTTTTGATTTTACATAACTTATCTTTCTTTAAAAATATCAAAAATTATTATTTAACAATTATTTCAATCGTTCCAATTTATAAATTTTAAATAAATATATATAATCAATTTTGTCTGTGTTCATTTTTACTTTTCTTCTCAAACATTTATATACACCTATACACACAATGTTATTTTGTAAATCATGAGACCAATTTCATTTATCTCTTGGAAACAAAGAAAAGAGGATTGAAACACATTTTAATATTATTTTTCATAAATATTATGTATATACTTAAAATGAAGTGTATATAACAAATCAGTTACTCATTACTTTTTCCAGAGGTCTGTCTGATTGCCATTTAACATCTAAAAGGATAAAGAGTGACCACAATTCTGGGATAGATAAAGAATCCCACACCAGAAAGGCCACCTCAATTTGTACACTGTAACCTACTTACTAAATATGAAATAATAATGCAATCTTTGAAATGCTTTACTTTTTTAAAACTTAAGAGTTCTGATAAATATAAAGATTGAAATTACGCCTTGCTTTTTTTTGAGATTTAGAGTTAGATATTTTATACAAGTTTATATATATATAATTAGAACTGTCATTAACAACATTGGCTTCAAAAAATAATCTGGGTAAAAAAGGGATACACACAACACTTGTCCATATTCATTGAATAAATCTTCATTTAATCAATGAACGATCATTCTAATAAAATAATGCAGATAAGTAATATATATTAAATAATAAAGCAGATAATTAAAGATTCTATCATCTCTGACTTTAGTAATAATTACCAATATTATATTGACAAACATGGCTAAATTTCATTCATTCAAAATTTATATCATTCTGTACACAAATAATTATAATAGTGGTGTTTCCTCCATAAACGTGCAAAGCATTTTGATAGGATCTTTAGATGATATTTGTATATATATATATATCTTAGAAAAGAAAGAACTTAAATTTAATATTCCATTTGGCAGTTAATTATTGCTAATTATGTTTTTCATTCTTTCATTTATTTATAACTGAGAATTATATAAAAAAATACATAATGATTTACTTTTAAGTTTAAAATCTAAAAAACAAACAAACAAACAAATAAAAAAAACTCTCAGAGGAAAAATGGAAAATGAAACTTTTCTGTTTATATAATTTTTTATTGTTTAAAAAACAATAACTGGTTTTTCTTATGTATTTCTGAATATTTATATTTTTAAAACTTTTTCTTTTAATTATTATAGTAGCATCTTGAGAAAAAATATTAATTTTCTTTATTCATAATTATATGTAATAATTTTACATATGTATGTTAAAATACCTGGCAAAATGTGTTATTCTTCTTTTATCTGTTTTCTGCTGAGTTTAGCACATTTTCAAGACTGAACATCGTAATCATAGCTATGATTATGGAGCAAATAAACAATGAAGTTAAAATTTTATAATTATTTGTATATATTTAATAGAATTTCTACAATTGTTTTTGTTATATAGGAGCATATAATTAAGAATGATTATATATTATATAAACATTAAAAGTTTTAAGCTAAACTAGTCAATAAAATAATTAAAATTACACAAAATTCATAACTCAACCAGACTATCCAAAAAATATAAACTCTAAAACACAACCAATGGTTTCATTGCTACAAGCATACTTCTCAAAAATAAAGAACTATAAAATAACAATATACTTAAACAAAACATTACCCACAATCTCACTTACATCCCATGCATTCTTAATATTAAAATAATTTTTAAATAAGTTAATTGTTTCAGAATCATAAATTTTTAATAATAAAGATTCTTTAATTCTTCTTTTTTACTTCATTTTCCTCAAAGCAGACAACTGTAGTCTTTTCAAAATTAATAGTGTGGCCTGAATCTTTTTTATGGATATATAAAACAGAACTAAAATATTTATTTCTAATCCTACTTTTATTTTTAAGCTCAAACTATTCCAATCTATATATACCTTCTTACAAAAAAAACAACAAGGGATAATATACACAACCCCAGGAATAGTCTTTCTATCAAAAATTTCTTTTGTATTATTTAATAAATTATGATTCTAAAAACAATTATCTTGTAAGTGAAATTATAGGTAATAAATATGTTGATTTATAGTACTTTACAATTGAGGTCTGCTTATAGCAGTGAAGCCATAGGATGTTTTAGAGTTTATATTTTTTGACTAGCCTGGTTGAGTTGTGAATTTGAGGTAAATTTTGATTATTTTCTTGTTCTACTTAATAGATAAGTATTAGATAAATGCTGGGCTTGAATATGTATTTTAGATCTGTTGTCTGAATGTCCTAACTCCTCACTAACAAGATCCATTAGCTTGAAACCAGTTTGGGAATGGGGATAGTTCTAGATGGAGATATTGAATGTGTTCTCTTGCTACATTTGTCATGAAAAAAATAAGTAAAAATAAAATAAACTTGTTTAGAGTTATTAGCATGCTCTTTGTGTTACATTTGTAAATCCAAGCTAAATAAGTCAGATGATGTATAACTTAGATTTCATTAATATTACAGTTTTGTTTTTAAGTGCTATGTTAGATTTCTAAGGCTAATAATATATGTTGTATCTGAATTTAATTCAGTCCCTATGTGGCTATTTGAATTAGAGTACTGGATTGAAATCATATAGTTGTCTGAAAATTTCAAATTTTCTACTTAATAGTTGAGTATTAGATAAATGCTGGGCTTGAGTTTGTATTTTGGATCTGGTGTCTGGATGTTCTATCTCTTCACTGATGAGAGCCATTAGCTCTAAACTGGTTGGGGAATGGGAATAATTCTAGATGAAGATTTTGAATGCATTCTCTTGTGACATTTATTAAAAAAAAGTTTCTTTAGAGCTATTAACATGCTCTTTATATAATATATATTATAATGGTAACTAATGTTGGAAGCTGACTCCTCAAATGTTCCATGTTTTTGGGTAACAGAACAGTACCATAGATATAAAGATAATGAGGATGTGAGATTGGCTTTTCTTATTTAATATTTCTTATAAGCTGAATAAGCCAAAACTGTAACTATAAATACTAATAAATATCTCACTTTTGTCTAGCTAATTTTATATTTATATCTAACTCTTCTGTTACATGTGTACATATTAAAAAAAAAAAACCACAATAAAATCAAAGGGGCGTTTTATTGATCCTGAAATATATGTAAAATAAATAAAAAAACCTAAAGCTTTTTTTAATGTAAACATCATCCTTTCCCTTTTTTTATAATGTTATAATATATAATAGTAATTTAATACAGTTGCATATTTAATTTCTAAGGATAAATATCAAAATGCTATAGCGATACACATGTAACCATAACTTATGATAAGTGTCTACCTTATAAAGAACATACACAAAAACCAAATTTAATAAAAATTGTATACATTTTATTGATAATTATGTGATTTCATATTATCATTAATAACAAACATATTTATGAAGTTACTACAACTTTTTAAAGTATTAAAAAAAGGAAAAGCAATCCAAAGTGAAATGGTCCTATTTGTATTCAGCACAGTATTCTACAAGCTGAAAGAAAAATAACTAGGGTTATATAAAATAATGTTATCATTATTTGTTAATAAAATAAATAACTAATTTAGAATATAGTATACATATTTTACAGGTAAAAGTTTCTTTTAATAATATCTCAAACTTATATACTGAGACAAAATATAGTATAGGAAGCTCCTAAACAAATTAACTTATAATCACAAATAATGGCTTATTTAATAAGTAGCAAAAGTAAATATATTTCTACATATATTCATTACCCTGGAACAACTTATTTATAAGCGTTAAAATTTATAATGATAATACATTTTAATAATCATTATATAACCCTTAATAAGTATAAGCATTTACACCAAAATATTATATGGGATGTTTGCAAACATGTAGTACATATAAAGCCCCCCCCCCCCAAAAAAAAAAATTGAAACATTTTTTAGGAAATCTAAGAAAAAAAAAGCATAACAACAATACATAATAAAAATATTATTAATGAAAATAATGCCTTTTTCTCTTTCAAGATAATTTTATTTGACCTATAAGTGATTACAAAAAAAATAAAAACAAAAAAAAAATAACAAGAAATAACTAGACGAGGTAACAGGGTGGTATATACAAAGAAGAAATGATTCA
>JAQFVV010014049.1:0-54330 GCA_028023455.1 Epiperipatus broadwayi
TCTGTTTTTACATTTGATAATCAATGGTACAAAACACAACCCCTCTTGATTTTGAGTTTGTCTTTTTCATTTAATTTATATATATATATATATATATATATATATATATATATATATATATATATATAGGTTTAGATAAGTATATGTAGATCTTAATATATATGTGTAATAATTTTCAAGGCTAAATGGGGTTTGTAAGTAATCATTAAAGGTCAGTCAACACTTAGACAATTAAATACCAATAACAATCAATAATTTCAAACTGTTATCATGAAATCTCCTTCAACCTGAAATTGTTGACTGTTATTTATTTTGTTTTTCTTTTTATATATAGCATAGTATATATAGTATTTCTCTTTACTACTCTTTATATATACACAATTGAGTAAAATGTTTTTATTTATTTTAATTTTTCCAGTATTAATTTAAACTGATGACAAAAACTAGGCTTCTAATCCTCTTTTCTTTCTTTGTTCTCAATTGATGAAAGTTTCCACTTTCATAAGTCTCTTATGACGGTAACATTTTTCACCAGCCTTTAAAACCCAGAAATAAAAAAAGATGCCGTGCATTAAACATATAAAGAATACTACAAATCATTTAAAAATGTAATTTTCTATTTAAAAATAACTAAATAAAAACTTGTGGTAGTTAGTCAAATTATTTTTTAAATTAAATAAAATTGATGATATTTAATTGTACTGTTTATTATCAATACTGTGCTTCGTTTTTTACATTTTAAAGGAAAAATCTGCTTTAAAATTCTCTCTTTTGAGTTATGATATTTAACACAATCAATAGCAAATTTAGTTCACCTGTGTAAAAATACAATATTAAATAGAAATAGATCACAACTGCGCAAGTTTCGAAAAGAATAAACTGAATTAATAATAACCCGAGCATAATCTTCTATAGATTTTAGTTATTCCACGATAATCAATTTTATTTAATACTGGTTTCAATAAAGTGACCTAAAAACAAAATAGCTAATAGCTAATAACAAACAAAAACTACATAGAAATACTTCCAAACAATATCAATTTACGTATATATACAAGGAAAAATCTTTATAAAGTTACATTATTATATATATATATATAGCTAAAATCTAATGTTATCTTAGAATTATATATATTTATAATAGAAATTATTCAAACGGAAGTTAATTTCCGATAATGCATTTTTTAAATATTATAAATCTCTGCACACTCTCCTTTCAGTAAGAATTTAAAAAACTTAAGTGAATCACTTAAGTTTAGAGAGCACATTCATTCTATATACATCAACACTTACATCATGCTTAACTGGTATGGTTCTAGGTGCCATATTGAATTTTTTTAAAAACTGACAAGAGACACAATTTTCCCAATAACTTCAGTTTTAATAATGTTAGAGCAAAAAAAACTTTACATTGATAGTAACTAGAAAAACTAAGGAAACCAACAAGTCTAAAACATATAGTGATAACCGATCATAAAAATAAGTAAAAAAGAAATTTCCAATATCGAACATAATTATTACTTTATTGTTTGTTCATAATTTCTAATTCATTATTAAATAAGTTTAAATTACATCTTGATTGGTAACTACTTTTGTATTCTCACAAAATTATCTTTCAAAAAAAACCATATATAATACTTTACCTGAGATAATGCATAGCTTCAGAATCTCCAAAAGCATTCACATAATTATTCTTTTTTATCTTGTACCTCATAAGTTACTAAATCTCAACAGCATCTAACAAGAAAAAGATTCATCCTAATAAAAGATACAAAACAAATCATTTCCAGAAGATAGATATGCATTTGTCATCATAAAGCAATTGGCTTCTTGTCTATCTAAAACTAGAAATTGTAGGCTACTGTCTGTATCATTGATGAAATGAGTTTCATATCTTCATTTTATATTTTTTTGTGTACATCAGTGATGTTTATACTCTCTTTATACACACCAATGATGTTATCTTATTATATTTATTGATCCACAGAGATATAATTTATTTGGATATAGCTAATTTGTTAGCCATAGATTTGGAAAATAATATGATGCAAGATATGGCACAACTACTGACTCCACTGCATGAGTATCAAGGCATAGGCAAAAATCAAAATTTGATTTTTTTTGCCCGCATACAATTTTATGTGGTATGTGCATAACCATTGTGGTTACCACTACACATACACTATTTGAAATCTCTATTGGTTTTAAGTGTTTATATTTTCCACATAGCACTAGGCCCAGGTAAATTTTGTGATTAGCTTTATTAACCGCAATCTGCAAATCTTTTCTGTATATTTGATTATCAGATTTTAAAATTTACATTACACTGCCCTAAGGTATGTAAATCATTACTTGTTACACAAACATGATGCAAGAACAAACATAAATATACTTAATACAAATATAAACATAGTAATAAGTTATTAAACCTTTGACAATCATTATGTCTATACCTCAAACTTAGATTGGAGACACAAAATTACACTGTACATAAAGTACTTTTGTTATATTTGAATACAAATTTATATACCATATAATAAAAAGCATAAATGATTTAATATTATATAAATTATATACTACACACACACACACACCAATACAAATTTAAATTAATAATTATACCATTTATCAAATAATTAAAAAAAATTAAAATATTATTAAAAAAATTATATAATTAAAATTGTATACTTATGATCAACATTATGTGATTACATTTATATCCCACTGAAGGCCTTGAATGTGAATCATCAACATATTTTTAATCCACTTTAGTTACATAATGAGGCCAATTTGCTCTTGTGTAAACTAAAAAATTGACCAAAATAGAAAAAAATTAAGTGTGCCTATTAACAAAAAAATTAATAAAAAATTTAAAGTTTATCTGATTTCAAATTGTCATACATTATTTTAAAGATGGAATTAACTAGCAATGAATGCTGGAATTTCTGTTGATATCATGCTTATTGCTTCATGCAATTTAAAAAAAGAAGACAAAATTTCAATGAATCAGCTGCAATTAGCTCACATCATGCTACAAAGACTCAAGCCCTAATTTAAAATGGGATCTTGAGTCTATTGTATGACTGACATTATTATCTAATATTCAATTGTTCAAATTTTAACCTATCACAGGAAAAAGACAGTGTCTTATTTTAAACTACCTATGATTAGATAAACATGATTTATAAATGTAAACCTATTATCATAAAGTGCTGAAAACTTTGAAATTATTCAAATGGAAGTCAATCTCTGATAATGCACTGTTTCTTAAATATTATAAATTTCCATATACTTTTCCACTGGTAAGAATTTAAAAATCTTAAGTGAATCATAAGTTTAGAATATACATTCTTTATACACCAACTCTTACAGACCATGCTTAAATCAGGACTTGAGACTATTGTGTGCCTGATGTTATCAGAGATTGACTTCCATTTGAATAATTTCAAAGATTTCAAAGCTTTATAGTAATAAGCTTACATTTATAGGTCATGTTTGTCTAATCGTAGGTGGTTAAAAATGAGACACTGTCTTTCTCCTGTGATGGGTTAAATAGATTTGTACAATTGAATATTTAATTATAACATCAGGCACACAATAGATTCAAGCCCTGATTTAAACATGGTCTGTAAGCATTGGTACATATAGAATGTATGCTCTAAATTTAAGTGATTCACTTAAGTTTTTTTAATTCTTACCGGCAGGAGAGTGCACAGAGATTTATAATATTTAAAAAAATAGCACACTATCGGAGATTTACTTCCATTTGAATATTTTCAAAGTTTTCAATGCTTTATAATAATAGGTTTATAATAGAATAAATAAACCATAACTTTTTAATATATAATTATTCCAGATTTTATAGATTCCAGTCTTAATTACATCTCTGTAAAGAATTGGTATATAAAACTAATATCATTGTTCATATTTTCTATGTTAATAAATACTCAAAAAGCAGTTAGAATTGGCACCATTTTCATTTGTTAAAGATGGATCAGATGATGAAGCAGTATGACATAGGTGACTAAATTCAATAAAGACAGTATTAAGAAATTTATATCCAGTTTTATAAATATTATGATTACATGTAAAAATAAATAATGTTATGCTATAGTAAAGAGAAATTTTGCCTGTCATATTGATAATTGGATTTTACATCCATGCAGGTTAAAATTAAAAAAAAAGTTCTCTCAGATATAAAATAGGCATTACATTTTTTTCTTTTGCATAGCTTTCTATACTCAAATCAAGCAAAGACTAAAATATTGAATATCTAGCAGTTAATTTAGCAACTAGTAGACATGGTGTGTAATGCTTCTGCATTTGAAATTCTCAAACTATGATTTGTGAACCATATCTGAGAAGATTTTGTATAGTCTGTTGTTATATGATTTTTATTATATAAACACTAAACAAAATAAAGTAACATTTGAAAAATACTGAAAAATAAAAAAAAATTCTGCAATATTTAGTTTGTATATTTTAAATACATTTCAAATTTGTAATAAAACTAATAAACCTCTGGACCAACTGATGAGTGCTGATTTAGCACAAAATACGTGTATTGGTGATTATTTATCTTTTCAACATGTGTGGGATCAGGTGGGTCAGCAATATAAGACACTGAAAGTTGTTGGTCATGTAAAAATTTGAGTTCGAATCCCACATACATTACCTATATAAATACAGGTGTTAAGCCTGTACATTGTATTAAAACTAATAAAGTAAATTTATTATTATTATTATTATTATTATTATTATTATTATTATTATTATTATTATTATTATTATTATTATTATTATTACTATTATTATTATTATTATTATTATTATTATTATTATTATTATAAATATGTATGCATTTTAACATCATATTGATTAGGTGTTGAGTTTTGAATATTTAATGTATTCTGGCAATTAAACTATTTATTTTACAACAACAAAAATAAATACATATGTTTCAAATATATAAAAAAAATCGTAAGGTGTTTAAAGAATGTATAACACAATATGAAGTGATGGACTATATTTTCACTATATTGCGAAGTTTCATTGAATTTATTTAATAAAAAAATATATGTTTAATAAATACTTTTTAGTTTTTAATTTATTTTCTGGAATTTCAATTTCAGATTGCTTTTACTATTAGAATGAAATATTTTTTTTAGATTTAATTTTCTTTACCCACCACTCAACATAAAATTGTCTATTGGTTTCGGAAAAGTTTGAGGATCTCTATCCCCTTTGTTTCTTTTTTGAAAAAGCAGTCTTTACAATGTTGACGAAAATGTGAATAAATAAACATGAAAAAAATAATCTTATAATTTGTCTTATAACTTAAATTACTGTATTTTTGATAAGGCACTATATAGATTTATTAAAACAAAATTATATTATATAAAAAAACAAAGATTGGTTTTTCCGCACTACTGAATTTATTTGCAATTACCATTTTCTCATATGTTACCTTAAGATATTCTTATTTATTTAAATTTTTTAGGCATTTATAAAACGATCTATAAAACGATATTTAATCAATCAAATGTTAATAAATTTCTCTCAAAAATTCAATTTAAATGTTGCCTATTGCTAATGACTAATTAATCCATATCCTTTAATCTAAAAGACCTTTAAATTAGTTATACTAATTTATTTTCAAGGAATGAGTAATACAAAAAAAAAAATGCAGGCAGATTTATTAAAACAAATTATAATATATAAAAAACAAAGATCGGATTTTCCGCACTACTGAATTTAATTGCAATTACTTTTTGCTCATATTATATTACCTTAAGATATTCTTATTTATTTAAATTTTTTAGGCATTTATAAAAATTGACAATCAAATGTTAATAAATTTCTCTCAAAAATTCAATTTAAATGTTGCCTATTGCTAATGACTAACTAATCAATATTCTTTAATCTAAAAGACCTTTACATTAGTTAGACAAACGAAACAAAAATATTTTATTTTCAAGGAATGAATAGTACAAAAACAAAAATAAAAACAGGCTGTTAGACTTGAGGAGTGCATCATTACTACAGGACCATCGAAATAATCAATTAATAGCTTACAGATCAATTAGATCAGTGGTCTTCAACCTTTTCACACCTGCGGACCGGTAAAAATAAGGATAAGGTTCTGCGGACCAGCAAAAATAAGGATAAGATTTCGCAGACCGGCAGAAGTCTATAGATAAATTTTCTTAAAGATAAGCATAATTGTTATAACTGATCAAAACAACAATGTTAAATATATAAGATAAAGTTTTATATATATATATATGGAGTTTATATAATAAAAAAACTTTTTTTTAAATTTTTTTAGAAAAGTAATAAAAAATTTAATTCTACCCCCCCCCCCATAAACATCTGTGATAACTAGAAAAACAAATTAATTTATGAATGATTAATTAGATTTTGTTTTCGTTCTGTTTTCTTTTTTTTTTTTTTAATTGGGTAAAAATGAGATGAAAAAATAAATAAAAATTGGCTATATTAATTAAAAGTTTAAACTCTTATTATTTATTATTACAAACTTTTTACTGCCCGTCTAGCATGCGGACCTGCAGAAAAGTTCCGTGGCCTGGCACTGGGTTTCAGACCAAGGGTTGAAGAACACTAAATTAAATTACATGCTTAAAATATCAAGTTCCCTTTTGAATTCATTAACATAAATAAAAAGACAAAATTAGGAGTCTATCATAAAATAGCATCACTCAATATAACCGAGCTATAAGGCTCCATAAACAGAAAGCAGTCTATCAACATAATAAAATCAGAACTTCTCAAATCCAAATATTTGCTAACATTAATTAATTTCATAATAGACTGCCTTAAAAGGCTAGGTCATAATATTGACATCCTGTTTGATGAACAGTATTATAATATGACTGATAGATGGTCAATGATATTACCCATAAGCAGAATTATCATTAGCATTTATTTTAATAACATTGAAAACCAGATCCTCCCTAAATTCACAAATACTTATAATCTAATGTACTCTCTATATGCAGATTATGTATTTATATGCTTCCCAGTATCTCTAATCAACAAAATTAAAACATACCTTATGGCTAAATCCATTTTATCTTGGAAAATCAAATGGAAAGATTCGTTTAGGGAGTTAAAATGCTTTGATATCCAGGTGCAGAGAGATAATCTCTTGTTAAAGTACAATATGCATATCAAACCTCTCACAAATACACCAGGTTATCATTGTTTCTTTACAGAAACATGACTTTTGCAAGTAGGAAGTCACTCACAGAGCCAACATCAAGTAATAGCTAAATGAATTAAATGGGATAGGCTTTAAATATATAGCTTTTACCAAAATAGCCAAAAAATTTCACAACAAAGTAAAAACAAACCTCTTATAAAAATGAAAAACCTTGGATACTGCTCCCATATATACTATGTATAGCCAAAAATCTAAAAAAATTGCTCACAAACACATTGAATAACCTATCACACTCTTCCCACAATAAACAGACTGATAAAAACTCCAAAGACAGACTCTATAATGTTCAAAATATACATGTCATATATATAGTTGCATGCTGTCAAGCAAGTTGCAGCATTATGTACTCAGAGAATCATGCACATGCCTCTTTTCAAGGATTTCTCAGCACAAATACCTCTGCAAAAAGGGCACAATAATTTTGAACATGCAATGGGCCATACATTCTAGACCATAGCCACCAACATCACATGTATTGAGAAAAATGACTCAAGTGAAAAATTAAAAAGATGTGAATATAGCTGACAACATTAATCCCATGAATAGAAAAGAATCCTGCTTCCTCCTGCCAAAGAAATAGGCAATATAATTTGCATATATTTACATAAATTTACTGCCTATGTGTGTATATATATATATATGTAATTAAAATTACCCCAAATTCACAGCTCATCCACACAGGACAAGAAAATAAACTCTAAAACACTACCAATGGTTTTTCTGCTACAAGAAAACTTTTCATTTGTAAAGAAGTACAAAATAACAACACATTTAAACTAAACAGTGCCCACAGTTCTTACTTCCCATGCACTGTTAGTACTAAAAGATCTTTTAAATAAGTTAATCGCTTCAAAATCATACATTTTTAATAATAAAAATTCTTTAATTTTTCTTTTAATTCCATTTTTCTCAAATAAGACAACATTAGCTATCTCAAAATTAATAGTGTGGTCTGTATCTTTATCATGGATATATAAAATATAACTAAGATATTTATTTCTAATTGCACTTTTATGTACCTTTATTCTTCATTTAAGTGCAAATTACTCTGAACTATATATACCTTATTACAAAAACAAGGAATAATATATATTACTCCAGGAATAGTCTTTCTATCAAAATTTTTTTTGTATTATTTAATAAATTATTCAAATAATCCCCCTTTTCCAAGCAGTGTTTTTATTTGCAAACAAATTACTATTTTTACATACAATTTTATAAGAAGACAATTTAAATTGCAAAGAAATAAATCACATTTTTTCTTTATCTTTTACAACATTACAAATATTACTATTAAATAAAATACTTTTAACAAATTTATCATAGTAGCCAACATTCAATTAATCTTTATAATATTGAACTTTTTGAAACCAAGCTACTCCACTGGAATTATTTAATATTTTATTTGTATAGCAATAATTTCTTAAAGCAGCTACTTTATGAGATATAGAATGATAGCTATCAGGTTTACTTATAGACCTTAACTCTTTACTCTTAACATAATGACTACATAACAAATAATTATTTTTTTACATTTGTAATGACTAATAGGTCTACAAATTTTAACAAAATCTAACCTCCCTCCTTCTATAACATATTTCATAGCAGGATCTAACAATTAAACTCATTTACCAAGTCTTTCAATTTTTTTTTTCCAACTACAAACAAACAATCATCCACATATCTAAGAAATAACTTTAAATGTAAGCAATATTTTTAATAATATTTTCCTCTTCCAAATAAATAATATTATATTTACAAATTATTTTTTTTTTGAAAGAGACTGTTCTGTTTTTGGAGTACTTCAAAAACATAGCAAATTTAGATTTTAGATTCACCCAACATAAACATCTACACGATAATATTAAAGCAAGCCCATCACATATGCTTTGGAACTTGATTTTGAAGATGATGCATGTCCAGGAAAAACTCCAGATGACTACTAAGCAGAAATATGATATGAAAAGAAACATCAAAAAGTTATGATTGTTTGAGCATTCAAAGCCCACAATGCATCTGTACCATAACAGCAATGAACTAAATAACCAGAGCATGAATACTAATTATAAAACATAATGTACATATGATATAATATTTATAATTATACCATAAATATGATATAAAAGACATCAAACAGAAATGTAAGTGTCATAAAAAATTCAATGCATAGAATTTTTAAAAGTATTGGCAAAGTTACTTATAAGTCCATATTTAGAAGTAATGCTAATAACATCCAATCTCTGAATAAACTTTGAGTGCTTATTTCATAAAAATTAGTAGGCCAGTGATTACTGATAGTAACACTTAGAATAATCTGTATGAAAATAGATTAGAAGTGAAGAAAACTTGCCAACAATATCCCATGCAGTTGAAAAAAAATATATATCTGCATATATATAGCAAACTAATTTGTGTAGAACACATAAATAAAACATGCAGTAAGTGATCTATTTAAGAATAAAATCATTTTAAAATAATTTTTAGTTTGTTTAAATTCTTTTATTGTACATTTGAAGTATTAATTATACCATAAAATATGTTTCTCTTTAGCAGTATCATATATCGGTTGTAGTTTTAACATTACAAAAATTCATTGTAGTCATTGTGGGTTATATATATTAAATAAATTTAAATAAATGGATTAGACGTTAATGTGTCCATAAATACTATTTGCTTTAATTATGTTTAATGCAACTTGTACTTTATATTTATAACCTAATATATATATATATATATTGTAACTGATTGAATTGAAATGCTGTATTCCATTTAAATTGAAGAAAGAAGGCCCCAAACGTTGGTGCCATTTTGTAACTGATGGCATTTGATGAATGCCGGTGATGGTTAGGATGATCAATCTGATCTGATAAAAAAAATATAAAATCTAATTTAAATTAATCTAGTCTAGCTCAATCGGGTCGCCATTATGTAATAAACCATCACAAAGCACGGATAATCTCTCTTAAAGTCTAATTTGTTTAAGCTATGTGTGAAATGAAAGAATAATGAGATTATCTGCTCCAGACATCAACAAATCTATCACAATTACAACATAAACTGCAATCAGCAGTGAAACCGTCTACTATTGCCCTAGACAATAATATATGATTAGGTTAACTACTTGGTTATCAATCTAATGAAAATCAAATCCAATCAATAACTAAAACAGATTCCAATATATATTTTATTAGCCTATTACTCTTTTAGTAATTTAAATCTACTTCATTATTTAAAGACGCTGCATTTTATCTTAATGGATAAGCTTCTAAGTACCTATAATTGTATTTTACAAAACCTTTTAAAATATAGACACTATTTAAATTGTTGAAGCAAAATAATATTTGAACCAAACGTATATATCTAATTTAATAAACGTTAAATAGAAAATAACGTTTATTCGTATCTTTCATCTTTCATCTTTCAATAAGCGATACACAATTCTTTCTACTTTAATATTTAATTAATAATTTTCTATTGACATCAGCTGGTTTTAATATCATTTTATAAACACTTTGAAAATTTATGCACTTTTTTTAAATGTTTAAACAAATTAATCTACGTCTAGTTTACTAAGAAGATATAAAGTAATATATAAATAATTTATTCATATCTTCCAATAAAGTGATACTTAATTATTGCTTCGTTTATGTGTTAAAATGGAATACTTCACTAGAATTTATTAACTATTTTCTATCTTTATAATGTCCAATCATATTATATAAAAGATATGTTAAGTTTCCAATGGATGTCCATCGACCTATAATAATAAATATCATCTATCTAAACCTTCAAATAAATGAATATGGAATTGGTTGGCAATAATTAAAATATATGATTATAATTTAGATTTATCCCAATTTAAAGATAATATTCAAGTAAACTATTCAACAAAGTTTGTACTCTTTATTTTAGAGAAATTTTAAAAATATCTGAGACTAGTTATTCTGAACCAATGATAAAGTACATCCATTTAGATTTTTATGACGGAATCAGATAAACATAGAAATGATTGACTTTGTAATATTAACTAAGATAAATGATAATATATATAATATTCAAATGCAAATATAAATATAAAATTCATATGGGAATAAAATAAAATACTAATATGCAAAACATACCATATCTTATATTCTAGCTCACTTACCAAGCTGAGTTTGAACTTTGTCATTTAAATAGCTACATCATCTCATGCAATCTAAATAATAATAAAAAAAATAAGGGAGTCTTGAAATTTGAATCACTCAATTTATTTGATTATATGAAAGAAAATTGACAAGATTAATAACAAAAATACATCAGAAATTAATTTATATTTCACATTGATTGAATAAATAAAAATAAAATTAGTATGTGTATCTCTAAATGTGTTGCGACAACAATAACGACATATGTAAAAAAAAAAATGAATGAATGAATGGAGAGACTTTTGGATATCTTACTGAAAAATTTATATATAAAAGATACCAAAGATATGAAATAGGATGATATCGAAGCCTATTTGTTGATCAAAATAATAACTGATAAATGAATATGAAATAATAGATATATTTGAATCTCTCCGATCATTTTCATTTAATAAATTATATTACTCTTAAAGATAATTTAAATAAAATACAAATCATCCTTTTTAAATACATGTAAAAAAAAAAGTCTGCACACATTTTTATATATTAAAAAAAAAATCATACCATACATAATAGTCTGTCCATTTTCACTATTTATTTGTCCATTGCAATTTACTTATCCTCAGTTTCTATGAATGACGCAAAGAGAAGCTTATTTCTCAGAAAAAAAAAAGTCAAACTTTATAATGCTTCACTAACCATCCTTTTCCTTTCCAAAGAGGAGAGTGCGATTTAATTAGCCTTTTTATGATGGGAATTAATCCAGTTGATCCTGAGTGTTCCTTAGCTTGTGACACAATATTTATCCAAATCCAACGGTAGTTATAGGCCAAACTTTAAACCAGAAATATCTTTGTTTTTAAAAATAAAATAGCCGATTTTATATAAAGCTTTTTTTTTTCATAGGTTTTCATTTTTTTTTTTTACATTTTGCTACTGTTACCCTTTGAAAATCCTTCACAACTGCCCTTCAAATGATTGAACGGGCAGATAACTTTAGTTTATTTTTTCATGTTTTATGGTTTAACAGTAAAAAAAAATATTGAAGAACTTTTATTTGTAAGAACCTAGAAAATACTTCCAGTCGTGGCAATCACAAAAAGATGATAACTTACTCTTCTAGTCTTTTGTGGCTTTTTATAGGTTCTCTTTCTGAAGTTCTGGTATCATAACAACCACTGAATACTACTCAAATAAAGCTCAAACCAAACAAAATTTTTACAGCAGTTTTCGCACGGTTTGTAATGTAAGTTTGGAGAAAAAGATACATGGCAATGAATCCAAATTCGATTAGATTTTTCCTATTATTTGTAAACCAAAATACAAAATTGATATCACAACCTTTATTCACTTTATAAACACAAATAATTTACACATATATATATATTTTAATAATAATATTTTTTTAAATTAATTTATAAACAAATAAACATAACATAAAAACATTGAATTATATGTAATAATGTTACTATGGTGACTGCATTGACAGAAAAATAAAATATGTAAAATAATATCGATTCTATTTAAGTAAACTTATATTGTACTGAATTGTTTTCAAAATTTATTTATTTACCTATATGTTTTTCCTGAGTTTGATTATAGCGAATTTTGTACTTTAAAGCTATAATCAACAGTAAACAATACTATTTAAAAGCTTTAGGTTGCTATGGTGATCAATTTAAATCTATATTTCCAAGATCTTCCATTATCTATCTATCAAGCAAAAGAAAAATCAACAAGATCAACAAACTTCTTTATTTTTTTTTTAAATACCTTGATCATTAATCTGAATATTCACAATAATATATATATATATATATATATATATATATATATATATATATATATATATATATATATATATATATATATATATATATATATATATATTGTACCCTCACTTCCAGAAAATATAATATATAATAAAATGGGACTAGCTCAGATAAATAGTTATGCTAGGCTAAAATGCATATAATCGATAATAAAAATATTCTACGTTAATGTCAATTGTTTAACTAGCTCTAATTAATAAGAAGTAATAATATGGTTCAGTTTTATACGCTAAATAAATAATTATTTATTAAATCATGAGACCATGAAGTGAGATACAAGTGGTAATATGAATTACATTGAGCCAATATCCCAAAGGATATTACCTCAATGGCATAAGAATACTATCCCCCTTTTTACTATCTCAAATAATAAATTTATAGCATTCTTACGACTTAAACAATAATTAATTAATTAAGATAATACTGATAAATAAATCTTAATCTCTTTATTCAAAATAATCTAACTAAAATAATCTCAGGTTCTTAAACTAATTTGAGTCAATTAAAATTACTGTAGTCAAGCATATAAGGGATTTAATATCACCCTCAACCACACCTAACTAATAATAATAAATAAATAATAATAATCTTCGATGTAAAATTTGATCTTATCTATTTTCCCTCATTATAGTTTTTATCAATAATAATAATAAATAAATAGTATAGCATAATCTTAAGTTTTCATACGGCATCTTAAATAAAATATGTGGTAAAATATTATAATCTGAGAATATGTGGCAACGGATAATATTATAATTCTGTGTAACATATTATATGATTAATTTATGACCATAATGATAATAATGACAATGTAAATAAAATTTTTGAAATAAATCATATTAAGAAAATACTATAATTCTTAAATAATACTCTTATTCGTACTGTGCAAATATTATGTTTTGGTTCAAGATATCTGTAGTTATATGGTTGCGATGTGGAAAAAATTGATTCAACACATAAATTTATAAAAAACAAGTTTAACAAATTTTATTACAATAGCTTAACAAACAAAATATTTACAATATTTACAGTCAGCGTAATCTTGTCTCATTACAATTTCCATCATCTCAAAATAAAACAAAATAAAAATCTAAGCATCTAAGCCTTCATTCTGACTTAGAACTTGTTATATACTTTAAAATATTAACAATAATACTATCAATAATAATCATCATGGATATACGTAGAGTTTCACATGTATTAGATACAATTAAATAATACTATAATATGTTTCCATCAAAATATAGATCAACTATGAAAACATAAACATAAATTACAATAGGATTACTTATTCTAAGATATGTCGATTAACTTATTCTTAATGGTTTAAAAAAAATTCTCATGATAGTGCTGATACTATTAGACAAAGTATATTTAATCCGGTTCATTAATAAAATAAGTGGACTCAATTAATAATAGACTTATCATACATTCTACATCTTACTTGGTATTAATCTAGTATAAAACTATATGTATGTATTGATGCATTTCCTTAAATATAAAATAATACTCATAAAATATAATTTACTTATTCTATTCTCTATTGTTTCTTTAGATATACCATCCATTAAAAATATGCATTACGTATAAGTTAAAATATATTTTTAAAACTATTCAAAAATTTCGTGAACAATTTTATTATCATTTACATACTTTCTTAAATTTAGTTTACTAAAATGTAAAAAAACATTCTATGATTCTTTAATCCTTATTTTAAATTTTATTCTCAATGCCATTTGTATTTATTCTTAACATCATTCAAAGTAAGAAAAACCTATCTTATCCTTTTCCAAATAACTATCCTTTTATTCCAAAATTATGTCTCATTCTCCCTCAAAGACACAGTTCTGCATGATGTAATACTTAGAAATCATGATAGCGATCAGATGCATAGGTTTGAAGAACAAACAAGAGTATCAACTCAATAGTACACACATAAAATGGTCACATGGTAATAGTGCATAAAAAAAGGAGGCCTGACTTCTCTGTCTAATAACCTCCACTAAAATAACAATGTCCTAGCTATTTTTTCAGCTTTTCAGAGCATTAATATTCAATATTAAGGGAAAACACTGTCCATGAAAATATACAAGTTACAGGGCTTCATTATCGGTACCTGCATAGTTATTAAGACAATAAAACTATTTCTATTCCTCATAAAGAACCTACAACAAAGCATCACTTTGGTTTCATTTTTTTTAAATAGTCCTAAGTCACTACCTTACAATATTTCTTTATAGATTTATCAATCTACATTGCCAAAGAATTCTTAAAATATATTTTTAAAACAATAAATAAAAATTTGCATATAAAATCAACGATTTAGATTATTCAACGAGAAAAGGTTACTTGACTTTTAAGAACTTCTTGACCCCAAATACAAATGACAGGCATCGATATAATAAAATCAATACTTCAAAAACATTCTAAAACAATAAAGTTCTTTTCACTAAAGAATCATATAATTATATTCTATTACATTGTACTATATCAGTAATATAATAAATAAAAGTATGCATATTTATAAATAAATTTTAACTTCTGTAAGTTTTATATGTGTTTAATGTGTTCACACATACTCATACATTCATACAATAACATTATAAAAATACTTGGCAATCTAAAAGAAAGAAAATAAATACATCATAATAAAAAATTAATATGTTACAATTATTACCTAAGCGATATTCCTTCTAGTTGATCACTTTTTAGATGTCTTCTTAATCCACAATCAATAAAAAATTTGCATAATATAACACTCATTCAATATTACCATACTTAAAAAATTAAAAAACTTTAAAAATTACTAAGTATCCTTTATAGAAAATTACAATATTATATTAGTAAATAATTAATATTTTATTTGTATCTTTCCTATCTCTAATTATAAATAAGAAAAATTAATATTAAGGTTAATTTAAAAATAAATACAAAACATATCTACATAAATTTAGTCCATGATAAATATTTATTTTTTTAAAAAAATGTTCTTTATTTCTTCAGGATTTATTATCACATTCTTACAGGCATTGAAACTCCCAAATGCATGTTGCTAGGATACTGTCTGATACTTGAAGACAACAATTTTCTCTCCAACCCAATGCATGCTCAGTTGATTCCAAATAAAATGATGAATGAAAATTTAAAAAAAAAATGAAAAGAAAGAAAGTCCACTTCGAAAATCTGGATCCATTTGTCAAAATAATCACTAATCTGTTCTTGAAAGTTTATAAAATTGATAGTTTATTGTTTATATTTTCCAGAACAGTGATTATTGAAAATGATTTCAACTTATTATATTTAAAAATAATTCTCTGGAGTTTTCTTATCCCACCAAAATCCTATACTGGCTCTTAGTGTCTCTAACATGGCGATATGGATTTGGGCATCCATATACGTAATTTTGCACATTTTTTAGATATTCCAATAAATGAATATTTAACTATTTCACATAATGCTAGCATATAGAGTTCTACTGTCAGGATATTTTCTTATTTATCCAAGGATATTTTTCTTTTCAATTAATAGTTTCCAATTATCAGTTTTTCTCAAAATTTGTTAAATGCATGTAGTTTTTTTTTTTAATAGTAAAGACTTATCACGTAAGGTATTTTAAATAACTGTCTTCATTTTTAAAATAAATTGTTTTAAAAATGTTTTCTTCAAAAAGAAACAACTTCTGCAAATCCTATGAGAAATGATATCTACTTTCAAACTATTGAAAGATTTTAAAAGTTTTTACCATATTACTTTTAGGTCTTAGATAAAACTATCTTTCCAATAAATGCATTTTTCCTTTGTTAATTTCTTATGAACTTTTCCATTTAATTCCCCATATAATGTCCAACATGTTAACTTGACTGATAAACTATTTGCCTTAATTACAATATTAAAATATTTTTAATTAAAATTGTTCTCCCAACATTTCTTTATACAGGTAGATACTTATTCATGGTAATTCCATGGTTATGCAACGTTAAGATTAAATTTTGACAAATTGACTTAGTAAGGAAATTTAGTTGCTCAACAGTGCATATTTAAACCAAATAAATTTATAGTTTTTTTAAAATATACTCTCTTTTTAAAAATAATTCAATTAGTACACTTTACTATTTTAAAATAAATTATTAGAGAGTTATTATAGCACTGAATTGACTGATTAAATACTGAACTGACTAACAGAAAGCAGACTAACTGAAAGCAAACTTAACTAACAGAAAAAGCACCTGAAAATAATTGAGCATCTGCTTTTATACCCAAATAAATCAATCATCGGATTGGTGGATTAGACTTTCACCTAATGGTCTACTTTACATATTCATCCAAAAGTGCACAATTAAAATTAAAAAATAAAAATCTATGACTCACTTTTTAAAATATTATTTAATAATATTAATTCTAAATTAAATTTTTACACTTTATTAAAACCAACTAAATATTTTGAAATAACTTTTAAAATAATGTTTTATTAATTTATCTCATCTTTAGTTTTTAATGGATCCATTTTTTTAAATGAAAAAAAATCTAATTTTTATTAGCTACATTCATTTTAAAACTTAATTAAATACTTTATAATAACTAATTTTTATATTTTATCTGGTGATAGACAAATAAACATTTTTAATTTTATAGCACAGTTTTAAAGCAATTTTGAAACTTCATTAAGAAAAAACTTGCAAGCATATATGCATGAATATTTATACGTCACATGACTTACAATCCAGACATAGCCTGTATCAATTTCTGTCTGGGAATAAAATAAATGTTTGATTGCAAAAAATATTATATTAAAAAAATAATATAATAATATAATTTAGAATAATAATTTTCATTTCTCCAACACAAATACTACTTTTTTAAATAAATAATTTTAAATACAATTATTAAATATAATTTTAATTTTAAAATATACTATTTAATTAATTGTAGGTTAGTGCTTTTAAAATTCAACTTTTAATACTTATTTAAAAGACTTGTTATTACACCATTTTATTATGGCCAGCATCTCCAACCATATACAATTATAACATTTAACTTTATTTAACTTTTTTTAAATACATTTAGCATAATTTTATACATTAAATATTCTTATTTTTACTTTAATTGAGCTTTTAAAAAGATTGTCAGCATAACCTAGTAATCATACCAATAGAATAGATCTTAAGTTTAAATTTTTTTAGAAAATTGATACAATAAATTTATTTAGACCTAAAGAAAAGGGCACAATATATATATATATATATATCATCCTGTCTTTCACTGACAATAGCAAATAGCTTGAAATCATGATCTGAAAGTGGAATTAAAGTTAGAGATAATGAATACTCGCTCTGACATTTGTGTAAACAGAAAACTACGCTTGATGGTGTTTTTGGTAGAACACCATCTGTTATCATATATATATATATATGTATACCCACACACTAAAAAAATACCTAATTACTTCTTTGTAAAGCTGCTTTAATATTTTAACAGGCAGTCTTCTCGTTGAAATATTAGAGCTGCTTATATAGAAGTAATTGTGTGTTTTTTACTAGAATTTTTATATTTCCTTGAGTTCATTCATATATTTATTATTTTCAAATATATATGTAATGTATGCAGTTATTTATTTATAATTGTTGAATTAAAAAGCACTTAAATTAAAAAATAATTAATGAAAACCATCTATCTATCTATCTGTCTATCTGTCTATCTGTCTATCTATCTATCTGTCTATCTATCTATCTATCTATCTATCTATCTATCTATCTATCTATCTATCTATCTATCTATCTATCTATCTATCTATCTATCTATCTATCTATCTATCTATCTATCTATCTATCTATCTATCTATCTATCTATCTATCTATCTATCTATCTATCTATCTATCTATCTATCTATCTATCTATCTATCTATCTATCTATCTATCTATCTATCTATCTATCTATCTATCTATCTATCTATCTATCCATCTATCCATCCATCCATCCATCCATCCATCCATCCATCCATCCATCCATCCATCTATCTATCTATCTATCTATCTATCTATCTATCTATCTATCTATCTATCTATCTATCTATCTATCTATCTATCTATCTATCTATCTATCTATCTATCTATCTATCTATCTATCTATCTATCTATCTATCTATCTATCTATCTATCTATCTATCTATCTATCTATCTATCTATCTATCTATCTATCTATCTATCTATCTATCTATCTATCTATCTATCTATCTATCTATCTATCTATCTATCTATCTATCTATCTATCTAGGGGATCAAGCTAAAACATTTATATACTCATAATCAAAAACATTCATGAATAAACCTGCAAAATATATCACTTATATATATATATATATATATATATATATATATATATATATATATATATATATATATATATATATATATATATATATATATATATATATATATAATGGAACATTGGGAGATAATTGTAAAGGAGAATTCCTCTGCCATTGTAAATATATCTGAGGTCTTGGCTTATTTTATCAAAGTATACTTATAACAGAACATAAATTAATCCAATCATCGAATTTAAATTATAAGGAACTGGATTATGATGCTAAACTTTTATTCAATTTTACTATAAACTAAAGATTAGCCTTTCAAGCTAACATACATGCACTTTTTATGAATGTTAATAATAATAAATGAATACTTTCATTTCCAGCACAAGATAAAGTCTTTGTGAACGAATAAATGAATCCACTCACTCATTCAACCCAAATGCTTATATATGGACAAATCTTAAATACTGGATAAGTGGATTCATTTATTCATTCGCTAATACTTTTTCTTGTGTTGGAAATGAAAGTATTCATTTATTATTATTAACATTCGTAAAAAGTGCATGTATGTTAGCTTGAAAGGCTAATCTTTAGTTTATTACAATTTATAAACATAGCACTATATAAATAAATGCTTCATTAATGATTCTATATATTTGGGCAGCAATTATAATAAACTGCATCCATGCATCAGAAGATAAATATTACACATGAATAAATATCATTTACCATTGATTATATTGCTTATGTGACTAGCTATGCATGAAATATATCTGGATATCAAAGAGAAATAACAAAAGAGATATTAATGATTTACTCTCAGGATTAACATGATCAGTGATTTAATTATTCACCAAAATATAAATTGGAAACAAAGGGAATTCGATTGTATCCAATCTATATTTATAGATGAGGATTATATGTAAAACAATATAATGATTAGTGATGACTCTGATAAATAATTATGAAATTGAATATTAGCAAACACAAAAATTATCATTTAAGTAATTCTAAGTCTCAAGCATTACCTACTGACCTTTACACAGAGAAGAGAAAAATAAAGAAATAAATAAATTTCAAATGAATCAGAAAGTTATTTCATTTTAATAAATGGTATATGCTTTATTTTAACCGTGGCTTGACTTTTTTTTAAAAATAGCAATAATTATAAAAAAAACACCTATAATATTTCATTTACCTTCCAAATTTCCATTTTAATTCAGTATAATTTGAATTAACAATATTTAATAGCAATATTAAAAGAATGACATTTGTGTCTGCATAAGTCATTTGCTTGAGTCATTGATTACTTAATACACAAAAGATGTAATAAAGAAGAAATCATGACATCACAATAGCTTCTTAAATTAATAATTTAAGAATCATCAATATGTTTCTCAAAGTTAGATCATTTAACCAAAAAAAATAAATTATAAGACTACTTTTCCCACTGTGTTGTATATTTATGTGTTCATTTTTGATTACAAACTATATTTCTCTTTCATATTACAAGTACAAATTCTTTGTATTTATTATTTATAATAGGGCTTCTATCATGGCCCATAAACTCAATATCTTCTTTTACACCTTTATTACTTCTGGGATTTCAATAAATAGTTATCACGGATTATGTATCCCCTAGTGTATAAAACATTCAAGTATCTACAACATGATCTACGTTTTGAAGGATATCTAATAATTAGATTATGGATTAAATTCTGAAGAAAAATAGTAAAAGATTATAAATTTGTAAACACAATATGATACATTATGCCTATATTTATAAATGACTCCCATGCAAACAAACGACAATTAATGTAATTTTCAGTCTAAATTATGTACACAGAAGTATAACATGCATATATAATGCATTTAAATTAAACAATATGTATTTTACTGACAAATAATATCTATTATATATGATCGTTTGTTATTAATAAGTTGAGGTTTAAAATAGGCTTATTTATATAATATACATATATAAGATTTAAGAATTAAAAGACGACAACAACAAAAAAATTGAAATGATAAGTGACTTCTAGCATTTTTATTATTGATGTGAATAAATTTAAAACTTAATAACAATTTACTTATGTTATGTACGACTATATATATGTCGCATATGAGTTAAAATTTACATGTCTTTTTTTAAAAATCATAACAGCTGATTACTACATACATATACATATTTAACTTTAAAATCAATCTCATAAAAAGAAAATAGAAAAAAAAGTGATCAAATTTATTTACCATTAAATCTTCTTCACCATTTCTCCATTCCAAAGTTCAGTAACTGTTCAATGTGCTGTATCCATTCTGAGGTGGGTTAAAATAACCAGCAAAATAGTTTAAATTGACAGATACATGAATTGATGAGCCTTTTAATTTTATAGATGATTAACTTGTAGTAAATTTTTTTTATTATTATTCAGGTTATGGTATGATTGATCAATTAAAATGATGGATCGATTTGATAATTTAGTTTATGTTTATTTTGGATCCCTGTATCTGTATTCATTCCATTGGTTGTCTATTTCCAAATACTTACTTGTCAGTAATTTGCATAATTTCAAACAAATGTTATCATGATATAGGACACACAAAAAAGTTTGAAGCCTAAATCATAAAATTATTATTTCAGCCTGCCATTCTAATGATGTTTCAAATCCAATAAATGTTGTATTTATGCAAAAAAGATTGTAGAGAAAAAGACAAAAGCAAAGTTTTTGCTTTCTTTTCTTTTTAATGACAATTATCAGTCTTTGTTGCTATAGTATTTTTTTATTGTTTAGCTTCATCTTTCATGCATTGCTTATTCAATATTTTTATTATAACAATTGTTGATCTTTAAATATTAAAATAAAATTAACATATAAAAATATGCTTCACAGTTTAGATATAAAAAATACACCAACAAATAAGTAATAAATAAAAAGATCACATCATAAATAATTTTAAAAATAAAAAACTCCAATATAAACACATCTAGTAATTTTATATGCCACTATTTTAATTAGTAATATTAATAAAAGTAAATATTTTAATATAAGCCAATATCGTTGTAAAATGTACACCACACACACAAACACACACACACACACACACAAACACACACACACACACACATATATATATATATATATATATATATATATATATGTTAATTCTAATATTTTCACGGACAAAAGATGTCATATTATTATTACTATTTGCGGGATATTCCGTGTAGTGAAAAAGCTAAATGCTGACGTTTCAGTACAATATCAAGTACCTTCCTCAGAGCGTCCTCTTTCTCAAATCATAAGAATGCACGTGAGATTTAAAACCGTTTTTATCGTTTTCTTTCTCCTCATATTTAAATTCTATTGGTTGAGAAGTTTTAAAATTTATTTTCTCTTCCAATAGCTTCTTCCAAATGT
Organism: Epiperipatus broadwayi; assembly: GCA_028023455.1. Lineage (NCBI taxonomy): Eukaryota > Metazoa > Onychophora > Udeonychophora > Euonychophora > Peripatidae > Epiperipatus > Epiperipatus broadwayi. The sequence continues at coordinate 22,933 of JAQFVV010014049.1, forward strand.
TGTTAATATTCTTAAATTCACACCTTTCATTTATGCTCTTGGGCCTTTTAAAAATCTCTATAGCTTCTCTTAGCAATCTCTGGTCATATTGTTCAATTTTTGCTAAAATATTTGTTTTTTCAAAATTGATATCATGATTTGTTAATTTTATATGAGAATAAATAGCTGATGAATTGGATTTTTCTCTCACTGCCAGGATGTGTTCTTTCTTTCTAATATTTATTCTACGATTAGTCTGTCCTATATATGTATGTGGACAGACCCTACATGGAATTTCATATACACCATGGCACTCCAAAGCAATTTTATCTTTAGGAAGTGGAAATATTTCACTAATTTTTTTATAAGTAGTGTAAATTGTGTGAATATTATTATTTTTTAAAATGTTACCAATTCTATCAGTTACTCCTTTTATATATGGCAAAATTGTCTTAATTTTTGATGTATCAAAATCTTTTTTCTTTTGATATGTATAAGCCCTATTAATAATGTTGTAATTAAAACCGTTATGAAGAAGCATTTTATTAGTAGCAAAAAGGTTCCAGTGAAAATGGCTATCATCAGAAAGTCTCTTAGTTCTATCCAATAATGTCTTTGCTACTGAAAATAGTTGTGCAGGATGGTGATGAGAGGAAAAATGCAGCTATCTCCCAGTGTGTGTTGGTTTTTATATATACCATGGGATAAAGAACCATCTTACCTTCTTTCAATCAAAACATCTAAAAAAGGTAATTGATTATTATTTTCTATCTCCATGGTAAATTTAATATTGTTATGAAAAGAGTTTAAAAAATTAAAAAAGACATCAAGAGCATGCTTGCCATGAGGCCAAATAACAAAGGTATCATCAACATACCTCAGCCATATAGATGGTTTTTTAACTGCTAAAGTCAAAATTTTATTTTCCAAATCCTCCATAAAAATAGAAGCTAATGCTGGAGAAATTGGTGAACCCATAGCTAGACCTGATGTTTGTTTATACATCTGCCCATCAAAAACAAAAAATGTATTCGATAAGCAATGTTCAATCAAAACCACAGCAAAATTAGGCAACTGAATATTTTTTAAAACTTGAATCGCTTCATTTGCAGGTACACTAGTAAAAAGTGAAACAATGTCAAAACTTACCAAAATATCATTCTTAGTCAATTTAATATCCCGGATAAGCTCAAGAAAATGATTAGCATCTTTAACATATGATGACATCGTTGATAAATGCGGCTGTAAAAAAGAAGTCAAAAAACGAGCTAGTGTCTGTGTAGGTGAGCCAACTGCACTTACAATCGGTCTCAATGGAATATCTGGCTTGTGAATTTTTGGTAAACCATATAATTTTGGATAAAAAGAAGATTTTTCCCTGGGAGTAAGCTGTAACTTTGTTTCTAAATCTAGATCAGTAGAATAAATTAATGTTTTAGTTTTCTTTTCAAGATAAGTCATAGGATCTCTATAAATTTTTTTATAAATATTATTGAAACAGACAGATCGGAGAACCGATCTTCGTTTCAGGTGTTTTTATGTACGGTAATTCAAACTACTGTTCGCCCGCAGTGAGATTTTGTCTATTTTAATTTATAATAAAAATTAGTTATATATTTTATAGTTTATCAGTCAATGTGTAAAGATGCCGTATATAAATGTCGCAAACCATGAAATAATATTTGTGTGTGCGTGGTTTGCGAATTTATATCATTTAATTTAAAGTTTCAGTGCGGGCGTATTTGTTTTAAATTTTAGTTTTAAAATTGTATAAAGTCGTCTAAAAATACTGATCAAAAATCACATTCCTTTGATCAGTGTTTTTAATTAAAATCTAATTGCACAAATGTTCAGAGCAATTAAGTTGTATTCAAAATTAGTAAGGAATTTTTATATGTAATTACTATGTCAATTTAAAAATAGCGTATTAAATTAAAAGATTGCTAAAAACAGATAATTGATTGTTGGTCAAGCTTGATGGCTGGAGGCTAGAGAAAGTAGGCGGAGCCTAAAACAAAAACAAGTCGGAAAGGTCAGCAGTGGATTTTTTTTTTTTTTTTTTCATATGTCATAGCATCGGCCGGGATGCGAACCCACAACCGTCTGCAACCAACTACTTGCTTGCATGGCGGTTGCGATACCTCTCGGCTAACAACGCAAGACAGCAGTGGATTTTTAGAGAGAAAAACTGTCATTCTAACTTTTGTCATGTGTGAGAGAAGTAGTCTCGAGACAACACAGCAGTTGAGTATAATTCAAACATTATTATTAAGAAGTTTATCAGTGAATCGCAATGTTGATGGGCTAAGTGCCAGGAGCTGGTCTCTGCCCGCCAATATGGATCCTCGTGCCGCTGTTTGATCATGTTTCATATACTTCAGAATTTCCAACTTCCAATCTCAAAATTTACTATGCCGTACAAATAACTTTCAAAAATGCGCGCCTACGTTCGTCACAAGCCAAGCTGGATGAAGAAAGAAGAGAACTTTGTTACACGAACTTTAATTTTCTTCCGTGCTTAATGTTATCAATCAAGTGAATCATATGTAAGTTTTTATATCATTTATAATGCTATTATTTAACCTGTCAGTAAATTTTCTTTTCTTTTTTTTAATCCTCTGCTCTAGTCTTTAGAAATCATTTATAAAATTGTAATTAATAGTAATAATATTTCAACTGAATGCATTTATATTTTCTTATGTTGCTTATTTCATAAACAAACATTGCCAATAGTAATATTTCCAACTCTGAGTAAACTAGTGTCCTATAACGATCAAGTTATTTTAAAAGTAATTTCATTTTCTGAATTAAATATTCTTTCACATTCCGAGTTGATAAATGTTAAGTCACTTTATTAGTCTATGTTAATTTGTCCTATAATTGCAATCTAAGGTTCGATCGTAAAATATATGTATAATAGTTTCAAAGTGTTCATTAATGTTATGTATAATATGAGGAATAATTCACTGAATAATTTGATACTATCGCTACCGCCTGTCAACCCGAAGGGTTAGAGTTTCAGAGTAAATTTAACTAATTATTGTTCTCACCGTCAGTTTAATTTCGCTATGTTTTTATTGGGATCAGGATCTCAGCCTGTGGCGTAGAAACAGACTAGTAGTTTCCAGGTTTTATATAATTTCTAGTAAAAAAATCCGCTTCAAGTATTCGTCCTTCACATCTGTGGCAATGCCTTCCCTTCGCTGAGGTTAGCGTCTCGCCATTCTACCATTGGAGAATGAAAGCAGTTTTTTCGTTCCCGGTAATCTCTTGGATCACCGGGGTTCGAAATGACCCCGGCTGGTTGTCGTGTCCCGGAGCTACTTGGGGGCATTAAGCCTTGTCAAAGTACAAGCCGCCCGGTATTCCGTTAATGCACCGCAAGTGATTACTGTAGGGCTTTTGAATCCAGGCAACCACCAGTTCATCTATCTTCCATGTCGCATTTATATAAAACCACCAGTTCATCTATCTTCCATGTCGTATTTATATAAAACCACCAGTTCATCGATCTTCCATGTCGTATTTATATAAAACCACCAGTACATCTATCTCTTATGTCGTATTTATATAAAACCATCTCCACTGTTCGTCTACGTTCCGGCTCGAGCCTATTCTAATAAAATAAGTTAATAAAAATCTTTAGATAAATATTTTTCCAGTGCAAATACTCTGATTCTCTTAACCACCCGTCAATCATTTAGCTACCCAGCTATTGGCATAAGTTTGTTTACTAAATAAAACGTTTACTAAAGACTAGTAGCCAAATACAAGAGGATTCATGGAAGTCTTACCGTACTGTTAACATTATATTTATATGCTTTGTATTTTCATGTTGAACACTATATTTATCCGCTTTCTATTTGTCTTATTTAACACTATATTTATATGCTTTATATTTTGCTTATTAAACACTTTATTTAATTAAATTTTTGTGTCCTCCACTTTATTACTCTCTAAGTCTATTTAGCCACTTACTGTCTGTATTGGCAACTTAAATATATACGTTACATGAATGACCGTTCCAGTATCTAGAGTCTAATAAATAAATATATATATCATTAACTGTAAGAATTTAGTCCATGTTCTAAGCTGAGCTAGAAAAGGGATAACCCCGTGCTGTTATAAAGTCATCATCGGTTAGTCATACCGGGGTTTGGGTTTGAATTCAGTTGGCGTTTTGGAAATTATTCTTAAACGTGGGCTGGGTTTGAACTCGGGTACTGTGTATGAGTAAGTGTGGTGGATTTATACCGGTACAGTTATTATATTTTTGGACGCCCTCCGTGGTGCTCGATGAAGAAATCTCCCACACCCTGCAGAGTGAACGAAAGTAAACAGTTAAATGATAAAAATATTCAATTTTTTTTTGTCGTTTGTCATAATATTGGCGTATTAAAATGCGCAAGTTAAATTATAGTAGTAAAACAAGTAATATAAATTTTTTTTGTCTCCCTCACATAAAGAATCAGTATATAGTACTCCCAAATATTGTTAAGAAACAGAGTGAAGATTTTTTTGAAAAAAGAGCGGAAGCAATTCGTGCGTGTAATTAATTAAAATAAATGAGTTATTCCATAATGTTTTTGCGAGTTCATTCTTGTCGTTTAAATCATATGAAAAAATAAAGAAGTAGAATTAAGTCCAGTTCTAAAAAAAAAAATAAAAACGTGTATGCGTATATATATTGGTGTACGTATATATGTATATATTTTCGTTTGTTGTGAAAAATATTTTTTGAAAAAAGAAGAAAGAAGTAGGATTATTCTTGTGTTTTAAAAATAAAAACGTGTGTGCATATATATGTTGTAATATAAAAAAAAAAAACCTTACCGGAGTCAGTATTAAATTTTTTTGCCTATATAAATCTTAAATCAAAAATTATTAGGTCATATAAAAGTATATATTTGGGGATCAGTAGATTAAATTATCTATTGGTCACATGTTGCTGGCTGGCGCCTATCAAATAAATTTGTCAGCAAACATGTTTGTCCATACAGCAGTGGCGAGTGTTGTTTTAAAAGAGAGTAGGGTGGCATATATAAAAAGAGAGAATTACTGACAGAAATACAAAAAAAAAATACTATGTTATGTACCCATTATTAATATGTATGTATTATAGGACTGAGGAGAACAGTGCGAACTGGGTGAAATAAAGTTTTTTTTTTCCTGTATATTTTTAGTAATGATTTTAGACATGTCATATTATATTCCTAAATAAAGAAAAAAGCGTAGATAACAAAACCCAGGCTGAACGTAGGCGAAGGAAGAGAAGAGAGAAAGGAAGTAAGCCACACAAACAGTATCAGCAGCGGAGGAGGATTTGGCACAAGGAGCAGGGATCAGTAACCTTTTATGATATATACAAATCAAAGCGTTGTATGAATCAAAGTCTTATGCTAAAAACATTTCTAAGTAAAAACGAAGAAGAAATGACAGCAATAGAAGAAAGCGAGCATGTGTCCGCGACTGGTGCAGAGACGTCGGACACATCCAGCGACCACGAAGTCGTGTTAAAAAATTTTCAGGATAAAAAACAAAGTTTTAGACGACCGGAGAGGAACGTCAAACAGAGGGAGCACGATCGCGATACGAAGTTTAACGCGATCCTCAGAGAGATGAGAGAGGACAGGAAGGTTATAATGATGATGTTGGAGAGGCTGGTAAGGATCGACGAGGCACGGGGCATCCGAGCTGACTCAAGTCTAGAAAATGCAGGGCGTCAGCGGGAAATGAATCCCTCTGAAGACCCAGGAATGGAAAATGAAGATGACCAGGCCACCCCGGGAGAAGTTGGGGACAGCAGGGAAGGAAATAGTGCAAGGAGTGGAGCAGAGGACACAGAACCTCAACCAACTAAAATAAGGTTGGAACCTCATGAGATTAGATTAGTGAATACAAATGCCAACTCTACTCAACAAAAATGTAAAGAATTAGATGTGACAGAGATTATTCAGAGTCAAAGTTTTACTCTAGCAGATTTAGCTAAGAATGAAGAAAGTACTGAGGAAATGGTGGTTTCAAATTTACTGCAAGCCAGCCCATCTCAAAGTGATTATATCAGTTTACCACCCTCTAATGGAGTGGCTGTAGCGATGATGAAAAATATCAATAGAACAATACATACTGTTATGGATGAATCTTCTGAAATCAGAATTAATGAGAAGTTATATTTTCATAATAATTATAAAGATGTTCTGTGGAAAAGTGGATTAATGGAGACATCAAAGTTAAAGTTTAGAAATGATGCTGAATGGCCTCCTGATATGAAAATGAAGAAAGTGGACAGATCTTTATTTGCGTACAAAGCTGCCCGTTTTAATAAAACCCATAATTATTTGTTTATGAAATATGATCAGAACAAAATTGATGAGGAGCTGAACTCATTAAACAGAGATAATAAACTTTGTTTTAAAGCATGGACATATGTTGAAAAAAATAGTTTCATAAAAAAAGGAGAAAAACTTCTCAACTCTCAAAGTGAATATGTTATAATGGATGCCATTAGAGCACAGAAAGTTAGAGAAATTCTTTTAAAGCAAGATACTTTTAATAATGAACAATATAATAATATACCAAAGCACAATATTGTGACCGCTTTTGCTATTTTAGTAAGAGATCTAAAAAGACATACCTATAACCCTTATATACCTCCCGACCCAGGGAAAAGGTAGAAATCGCAATAAATGATAACCCGGAAAATGACCACTATGACATGCACATGATGATGAGAAAAGGAATTACGGCAATATACCCACCTTTATAAATGTTAAGTTCAAACCCTCACCCAGACTGTTCTCCAAGGTCAAATCAATAAAAAAAAATCAATTATGTAAAAAAATGAGTGAAAAAAATGTTAACCAGAAATTATGTATAATCATTTTTTTTTGTTGTTTTTTTTTATAAAGTGACAAGAAATGAAACAGACAGATCGGAGAACCGATCTTCGTTTCAGGTGTTTTTATGTACGGTAATTCAAACTACTGTTCGCCCGCAGTGAGATTTTGTCTATTTTAATTTATAATAAAAATTAGTTATATATTTTATAGTTTATCAGTCAATGTGTAAAGATGCCGTATATAAATGTCGCAAACCATGAAATAATATTTGTGTGTGCGTGGTTTGCGAATTTATATCATTTAATTTAAAGTTTCAGTGCGGGCGTATTTGTTTTAAATTTTAGTTTTAAAATTGTATAAAGTCGTCTAAAAATACTGATCAAAAATCACATTCCTTTGATCAGTGTTTTTAATTAAAATCTAATTGCACAAATGTTCAGAGCAATTAAGTTGTATTCAAAATTAGTAAGGAATTTTTATATGTAATTACTATGTCAATTTAAAAATAGCGTATTAAATTAAAAGATTGCTAAAAACAGATAATTGATTGTTGGTCAAGCTTGATGGCTGAAGGCTAGAGAAAGTAGGCGGAGCCTAAAACAAAAACAAGTCGGAAAGGTCAGCAGTGGATTTTTAGAGAGAAAAACTGACATTCTAACTTTTGTCGTGTGTGAGAGAAGTAGTCTCGAGACAACACAGCAGTTGAGTATAATTCAAACATTATTATTAAGAAGTTTATCAGTGAATCGCATTGTTGATGGGCTAAGTGCCAGGAGCTGGTCTCTGCCCGCCAATATGGATCCTCGTGCCGCTGTTTGATCATGTTTCATATACTTCAGAATTTCCAACTTCCAATCTCAAAATTTACTATGCCGTACAAATAACTTTCAAAAATGTGCGCCTACGTTCGTCACAAGCCAAGCTGGATGAAGAAAGAAGAGAACTTTGTTACACGAACTTTAATTTTCTTCTGTGCTTAATGTTATCAATCAAGTGAATCATATGTAAGTTTTTATATCATTTATAATGCTATTATTTAACCTGTCAGTAAATTTTCTTTTCTTTTTTTAACCCTCTGCTCTAGTCTTTAGAAATCATTTATAAAATTGTAATTAATAGTAATAATATTTCAACTGAATGCATTTATATTTTCTTATGTTGCTTATTTCATAAACAAACATTGCCAATAGTAATATTTCCAACTCTGAGTAAACTAGTGTCCTATAACGATCAAGTTATTTTAAAAGTAATTTCATTTTCTGAATTAAATATTCTTTCACATTCCGAGTTGATAAATGTTAAGTCACTTTATTAGTCTATGTTAATTTGTCCTATAATTGCAATCTAAGGTTCGATCGTAAAATATATGTATAATAGTTTCAAAGTGTTCATTAATGTTATGTATAATATGAGGAATAATTCACTGAATAATTTGATACTATCGCTACCGCCTGTCAACCCGAAGGGTTAGAGTTTCAGAGTAAATTTAACTAATTATTGTTCTCACCGTCAGTTTAATTTCGCTATGTTTTTATTGGGATCAGGATCTCAGCCTGTGGCGTAGAAACAGACTAGTAGTTTCCAGGTTTTATATAATTTCTAGTAAAAAAAATCCGCTTCAAGTATTCGTCCTTCACGTCTGTGGCAATGCCTTCCCTTCGCTGAGGTTAGCGTCTCGCCATTCTACCATTGGAGAATGAAAGCAGTTTTTTCGTTCCCGGTAATCTCTTGGATCACCGGGGTTCGAAATGACCCCGGCTGGTTGTCGTGTCCCGGAGCTACTTGGGGGCATTAAGCCTTGTCAAAGTACAAGCCGCCCGGTATTCCGTTAATGCACCGCAAGTGATTACTGTAGGGCTTTTGAATCCAGGCAACCACCAGTTCATCTATCTTCCATGTCGCATTTATATAAAACCACCAGTTCATCTATCTTCCATGTCGTATTTATATAAAACCACCAGTTCATCGATCTTCCATGTCGTATTTATATAAAACCACCAGTACATCTATCTCTTATGTCGTATTTATATAAAACCATCTCCACTGTTCGTCTACGTTCCGGCTCGAGCCTATTCTAATAAAATAAGTTAATAAAAATCTTTAGATAAATATTTTTCCAGTGCAAATACTCTGATTCTCTTAACCACCCGTCAATCATTTAACTACCCAGCTATTGGCATGAGTTTGTTTACTAAATAAAACGTTTACTAAAGACTAGTAGCCAAATACAAGAGGATTCATGGAAGTCTTACCGTACTGTTAACATTATATTTATATGCTTTGTATTTTCATGTTGAACACTATATTTATCCGCTTTCTATTTGTCTTATTTAACACTATATTTATATGCTTTATATTTTGCTTATTAAACACTTTATTTAATTAAATTTTTGTGTCCTCCACTTTATTACTCTCTAAGTCTATTTAGCCACTTACTGTCTGTATTGGCAACTTAAATATATACGTTACATGAATGACCGTTCCAGTATCTAGAGTCTAATAAATAAATATATATATCATTAACTGTAAGAATTTAGTCCATGTTCTAAGCTGAGCTAGAAAAGGGATAACCCCGTGCTGTTATAAAGTCATCATCGGTTAGTCATACCGGGGTTTGGGTTTGAATTCAGTTGGCGTTTTGGAAATTATTCTTAAACGTGGGCTGGGTTTGAACTCGGGTACTGTGTATGAGTAAGCGTGGTGGATTTTTTTAAAATAATCAGCCTTATTTAAAATTACTGTAGTATTACCCTTATCTGCTGGAAGAATAGTAAAAGATTTGTCATTTTTTAATGCAAACAAAGCTCTTCTTTCATTAATTGATAAATTAGTTTTAGGTGGTTTTGCTTTATTTAAAATATCGTATATTTTCCCCCTTACTATATCTGCATCCCTGCAAGGTATTTTTGTTAAACTACTTTCCACTCTGCAAATAATATCCTCAAAAGGTAATTTTGTTGGTGTTATTGCAAAATTAAAACCTTTATTTAAAACTTTTAGTTCAAAGTCTGATCATTTTCTATCAGATAAATTATTTACAGCGTGCACACTTCTTCATTTAGACAAAGACAAAGTTAGTATTTCCTGTTTCTTTTTAAGTAGTTTGTTAAATTTATTCATTTGCCTTTGAAATTTAAAATCACTTTCTTTAGTCACTCTAAAATAAATGATCTTATCACAAATTGACCATAATGTTGGATGAAAAGTATTACTTAATAAAAGGCAGAGTTGTAACAATTTTTTATCTAAAAAGTCTAACTTTTTTCTTGTATTTCTAATAAAAGAAGATAAAATATCAAAACTTGCCTTATTCAAAACTGCGTCAATTTTCTTCATATGCGTATGGAAGGAAATTTTACAACAGCTAGGATAAAGTCCATTTCTCTTACAGTTGAGTAAAAATTGAAGATCACAAACGGCTTTAATTTTCTTCACACACATTCTTTCAAAACACCTCCATTCTGTAAACCAATCTTTCCCGTAAAGATGAATAATGTTAATTATAATATTTTCACGGATAAAAGATGTCATATTATTATTACTATTTGCGGGATATTCCGTGTAGTGAAAAAGCTAAATGCTGACGTTTCAGTACAATATCAAGTACCTTCCTCAGAGTGTCCTCTTTCTCAAATCATAAGAATGCACGTGAGATTTAAAACCGTTTTTATCGTTTTCTTTCTCCTCATATTTAAATTCTATTGGTTGAGAAGTTTTAAAATTTATTTTCTCTTCCAATAGCTTCTTCCAAATGTTGTTAATCTTCTTTAATTCACACCTTTCATTTATGCTCTTGGGCCTTTTAAAAATCTCTATAGCTTCTCTTAACAATCTCTGGTCATATTATTCTCATATAAAATTAACAAATCATGATATCAATTTTGAAAAAACAAATATTTTAGCAAAAATTGAACAATATGACCAGAGATTGCTAAGAGAAGCTATAGAGATTTTTAAAAGGCCCAAGAGCATAAATAAAAAAGGTGTGAATTAAAGAAGATTAACAACATTTGGAAGAAGCTATTGGAAGAGAAAATAAATTTTAAAACTTCTCAACCAATAGAATTTAAATATGAGGAGAAAGAAAACGATAAAAACAGTTTTAAATCTCACGTGCATTCTTATAATTTGAGAAAGAGGACGCTCTGAGGAAGGTACTTGATATTGTACTGAAATGTCAGCATTTAGCTTTTTCACTGCATGGAATATCCTATTCCCACAAATAGTAATAATAATATGACATCTTTTATCCGTGAAAATATTAGAATTAACATTATTCATCTTTACGGGAAAGACTGGTTTACAGAATGGAGGTGTTTTGAAAGAATGTGTGTGAAGAAAATTAAAGCCGTTTGTGATATTCAATTTTTACTCAACTGTAAAAGAAATGGAGTTTATCCTAGCTGTTGTAAAATTTCCTTCCATACGCATATGAAGAAAATTGACGCAGTTTTGAATAAGGCAAGTTTTGATATTTTAACTTCTTTTATTAGAAATACAAGAAAAAAGTTAGACTTTTTAGATAAAAAATTGTTACAACTCTGCCTTTTATTAAGTAATACTTTTCATCCAACATTATGGTCAATTTGTGATAAGATCGTTTATTTTAGAGTGACTAAAGAAAGTGATTTTAAATTTCGAAGGCAAATGAATAAATTTAACAAACTACTTAAAAAGAAACAGGAAATACTAACTTTGTCTTTGTCTGAATGAGGAAGTGTGCACGCTGTAAATAATTTATCTGATAGAAAATGATCAGACTTTGAACTAAAAGTTTTAAATAAAGGTTTTAATTTTGCAATAACACCAACAAAATTACCTTTTGAGGATATTATTTGCAGAGTGGAAAGTAGTTTATCAAAAATACCTTGCGGGGATGCAGATATAGTAAGGGGGAAAATATACGATATTTTAAATAAAGCAAAACCACCTAAAACTAATTTATCAATTAATGAAAGAAGAGCTTTGTTTGCATTAAAAAATGACAAATCTTTTACTATTCTTCCGGCAGATAAGGGTAATACTACAGTAATTTTAAATAAGGCTGATTATTTTAAAAAATTACATGATTTATTAAATGATAATATTTATAAAAAAATTTATAGAGATCCTATGACTTATCTTGAAAAGAAAACTAAAACATTAATTTATTCTACTGATCTAGATTTAGAAACAAAGTTACAGCTTACTCCCAGGGAAAAATCTTCTTTTTATCCAAAATTATATGGTTTACCAAAAATTCACAAGCCAGATATTCCATTGAGACCGATTGTAAGTGCAGTTGGCTCACCTACACAGAAACTAGCTCGTTTTTTGACTTCTTTTTTACAGCCGCATTTATCAATGATGTCATCATATGTTAAAGATGCTAATCATTTTCTTGAGCTTATCTGGGATATTAAATTGACTAAGAATGATATTTTGGTAAGTTTTGACATTGTTTCACTTTTTACTAGTGTACCTGTAAATGAAGCGATTCAAGTTTTAAAAAATATTCAGTTGCCTAATTTTGCTGTGGTTTTGATTGAACACTGCTTATCGAATACATTTTTTGTTTTTGATGGGCAGATATATAAACAAACATCAGGTCTAGCTATGGGTTCACCAATTTCTCCAGCATTAGCTTCTATTTTTATGGAGGATTTGGAAAATAAAATTTTGACTTTAGCAGTTAAAAAACCATCTATATGGCTGAGGTATGTTGATGATACCTTTGTTATTTGGCCTCATGGCAAGCATGCTCTTGATGACTTTTTTAATTTTTTAAACTCTTTTCATAACAATATTAAATTTACCATGGAGATAGAAAATAATAATCAATTACCTTTTTTAGATGTTTTGATTGAAAGAAGGTAAGATGGTTCTTTATCCCATGGTATATATAAAAACCAACACACACTGGGAGATATCTGCATTTTTCCTCTCATCACCATCCTGCACAACTATTTTCAGTAGCAAAGACATTATTGGATAGAACAAAGAGACTTTCTGAGATAGCCATTTTCACCGGGACCTTTTTGCTACTAATAAAATGCTTCTTCATAACGGTTTTAATTACAACATTATTAATTAATAGGGATTATACATATCAAAAGAAAAAAGATTTTGATTCATCAAAAATTAAGTCAATTTTTCCATATATAAAAGGAGTAACTGATAGAATTGGTAACATTTAAAAAAATAATAATATTCACACAATTTACACTACTTATAAAAAAAATTAGTGAAATATTTCCACTTTCTAAAGATAAAATTGCTTTGGAGTGTCATGGTGTATATGAAATTCCATGTAGGGTCTGTCCACATACATATATAGGACAGATTAATCGTAGAATAAATATTAGAAAGGAAGAACACATCCTGGCAGTGAGAGAAAAATCCGATTCATCAGCTATTTATTCTCATATAAAATTAACAAATCATGATATCAATTTTGAAAAAACAAATATTTTAGCAAAAATTGAACACTATGACCAGAGATTGCTAAGAGAAGCTATAGAGATTTTTAAAAGGCCCAAGAGCATAAATGAAAGGTGTGAATTTAACAATATTAACAACATTTGGAAGAAGCTATTGGAAGAGAAAATAAATTTTAAAACTTCTCAACCAATAGAATTTAAATATGAGGAGAAAGAAAACGATAAAAATGGTTTTAAATCTCACGTGCATTCTTATGATTTGAGAAAGAGGACGCTCTGAGGAAGGTACTTGATATTGTACTGAAACGTCAGCATTTAGCTTTTTCACTACACGGAATATCCCGCAAATAGTAATAATAATATGACATATATATATAATATTACAGCTGCCATTTTCAAGTCCTACAATCATAAACAAATGCATATACCAAAAAAAAATTAATAATTAACTAAATAACAATAACAACAACCACTCCCATATCAAAGCTAAATCAAAAATCTTCTTCCTTTTTTTAATAACAATGACACAAAAGGTAGAAAGGGTGGATCTTTCCATTCTTTAATATATATATATATATATATATATATATATATATATATATATATATATATATATATATATATATATATATATATATATATATATATATATATATATATATATATATATATATATGAATTTATAGGAGAAAATGTTTCATCTTTTAAAAGTTTTCAAAAGATCTTGCATGAAAAAAAATTGTTAAGTGATCTTATATTTCTAATTTCTTGTAAAGATAATGAAGTAATTTCAAAATGCTGAAAATCAAAGTTTCATTTCCATTTCTTATAAATTAAACAACATTCTGCAGATGATGTGTAAGAAAATTTTGATTTCTCTTAATCATGATACCAGGAAGAAATTAAATTACATTGATTGTTTTTACTAAAAGAACATATAATGTTAGGCAATATTATTCACTCAGTTGTAGGTTCTATTTTTGATAATATTGTTTATTTCCAATCTATTAAAGATTCAGAATTTAAAATTTTTAAACAAAGAAAAAAGAAACTAGCTTTATTGATAACTAAAAATAAAAAAAATAGTTTACTAAATATACTTTGATTGATTTACATGTAAAATATTTATGTAATCGTCAACTTTTTTCAAATGAATTTTGTTTTGAAAAGTTAATCTTGACAATGGTGGATGCTATTTTATCAAAACATTGCAAAGTAAGCAAAAATAACATGGTTTAATTCAAAAACTACTTTATTTATATATATTATAACCAGTTGGTTACATAGCGGCATTAAAATAATTAGGTAAGTTTGCAGCATGTTTCTGAGGTTTAGTTTTGCATTATTTAATTAATTGGGAAAATAGTATTTAATTTTCCCATACATATTTTTTTATAATGATAATGGTCTGAAATTAGTTAAATATTTTATTTTCTTTCCCAAATGATAGTAGAAACATTCTAGACAATTTTTTTAAAATAATTGTCAAACCTTTTTTTAAAATTATAATATGTAGATTTTAATATAAATTGTAAATGTTGGTAGAAGAGAAAAAAAAGTATAAACTAATATAAATACCTTTTATTTATTTTCTCTCTTCATTAATTTTATTTAATTACAAGATGCTTTTAATTTTTTTTTTTAAAAAATGTACCAAAATTTTTTTATTTTAGTAAATTCTTTAGTATTTAATTTTAACATTTAAGAGAGATAATGTTTTATGTTTAAGAGTATTTTTAAAAAAGAAAAAAACCAAAAGATTGTAATGCATTTGATAAATTATATTTTTAATTAGAGTTGTCTTTCTTTTTTTTTATCGCTTTACATTACAAAAAATAAAATCACTGTAATTAACTAATTATCTTGTTTTTCTTTTTTGCAAGAATTTTTTTTTAAATAGAAACAAATGCCAAGAATTGTATGATGTTAATTTAAATTCTTGATTTGTTTTTCAATGTCTATGATTAAGAAAGGAAATATCTGAACAATTGTATTTGTAAGAATTTACCTAATTGGGTGTTATAAAATTATCAGGTTAGAGACAGACTGCGATTGGCTTATATGTAAGATTGTTCTAGAAAAATATGGTTGTGAATAAGTGAAAACTCTCAAGTGTCTAATAAGAAGAAATAATTCCTTACCTAGATGTTGAAGAGAATAGTCAAATCAATCCAGCTGCTGACAAAGACAGTAGGAGAAAAATATTGCTAACTTAGCTGTCAAAGAAGAGCAGTCCAGTCTTAATCCCACTAAAAAGAAAAAAAAGCAGAAGTAGCTGGTGTCTGAACCCAGCACTTGAACATAATAGCAGAAGTTTTAATCAAGCTGTTAGTATACTATAAGTTTATTTATAAAAATTGTTTCTATAAATACAATCATGTCCTAAGTTAGATAAAAGCTAGACATTATCTTCTTCCATGTAACCTGCCTTCACTCGAATGAAATGTAAAGAAGTATCTTCTAAAGTATTCTGCAGTCTTATCTTCACTCAAGAACATAAGTCTCTGTATGTGTTAGTGTCACCTGGAAATTTTAGTGAAATGAAATGGATAAAACATATTATTTTTTAACATTGAAATATTGCATACCAGAAAAAGGATAAAAAATAGTCATGTATAGAAGTCTTCAAGAAAAAAGCTCAACTGGAAAAACTGGAAATTATAATTGGGAAGATGGATTCCACAGAAAAAAATTAAACTCTGGTTAAAGATATTTCTTGAGTGCATACTGTATTTTTATTATTAATAAAAAAAGTTGTTTTTATATAAAAGTAATATTTTGTGTGTAAGAGAGAATAATTTTAAATATTTTCATTATGTTAATGTTTTCAAATTGTGAAACATACTTTTTAAACTATTCAATTTTCTCTTTAAATTTATAAAAGGGTTTTTAGAGAATTTAATTTTTCTTTTAAACTTAATTTTTTTTTGTGAAACATAACTTTTCCCTCCTAAAATTTTAACAAAAGGTGAAGCTAAATCAAAGATGGTTATCTTTAATTTTTAAAATGTTTTTTCAACTCTTAGTTATGTTTAAAAACAACTTAATTAATTAAAAGTTAATTTATGAATAGAAATCAATTGGTTGACATAACTTTTACGAAAATATATATTTAAATGAAATGAATATATAAAATTTCATACTATCATATCATTTTTTTTGTTTATTTTTAATCAATTAGTTATTAAATAATTGATTTAAAATTATTTTTTTATTCTTAATTTTTTTATTCTATTCAATTCCTGTTTCATAAATTGCAGGATGTGTGACTTTATTTAATGACAGCTTAATGTTCTAGAGATTTGAATGATCTCAATAAAACTATAAACCTAGAAGTTATTTGAAGTAATTTATAATAAACTACTTTATTTATTTATCTCTTGTTCACAGTAATAGTTCATAAAGTTCTTGCTTCTTGAGATAAATTTGTGCATAACAGTTATATGATGTAGAGGTTTATGTTCAGTTTTATGTACATCAAGATGATGGTGAACCTGCTTAATGCAAAAGACATATTTTTTAAAATTATGTGTTACATTTCATTTTATTTATTACTTCTTCAGAAATTTACTTTATAGTTGGCCAGGACATTAATGATACTAAGTGGACAGAGAATTAATAATGGTCAGGATGTTTTTGATATCTCAGCAATATTTGAGTTATTGTTGTATTTTTATGGAATAACACATAAGTATCTGTATCCAAATAATTATTGTATGTATTTCTACCCTAGATTTGGCAGTGGCTAAATAATAAGCCTGGTCTTTAATGGATCATTTTTAAATACAGTCACAAGATTGACTGTTGATTTATTTTTTATTGTTGATCATTCATGATGATGAATGATTGTTACTTTTGTGTAATGCTGGTAAACTTATAGTCCTGTTCTGATCTCTCATGCTCATTCCTTTTATATTTAATTTTCTATTTTGCTTATTTGGGGATGATGACGGTTTTCCATCTCCTCATATTTCAGCTTTAATGTGATGTACTGTTACAAATGGCCACCCAATTGTGGGACATTTCACCTCAAATTCTTTTTGTATTAACCCCATACTTTTCATATGATTACAATTGGTGTGCCATATCTGCTGTAATGTTACTATATATATATAATTGAAATAATATTTTTAACGGTTTAAAAACATTTACAGACAATCCTTAAATCCACAGAAGTACTTTTGGTTACTTTCTAACCTGCCTTAACTGCCATTAAATTCAAAAACCAAAAGCGGAAGCAAACGTCATCAATTCTTCTCACTTTTGGTTTTTGAATTTAATGGCAGTTGAGGCAGGTTAGAAAGTAACTGAAAATACTTCTGCAGATTTAAGGATTGTTTGTAAATGTTTTTAAACCGTTAAAAATATTATTTCAATTATAATTACAATATTGTTTTTAATTAACAGATATTTTATTTATTTTACATATATATATATAAGCTAATGCTTGAAAAAATATATTAGAGATAAGACATTAAAATATCTTTTTAATTTTTAAAACTGTTTGTTTACATTAATAAAAATGAGATATAGTATGCTTGCATAAAACTAGTTAGCCTAATAAAAATTAAATAGTGAATTTATTTTTATTATTATAAATAATTTTGATGTTGATTGATAAAAATAGTTATTCATAGCTAATATAAAAATAGATGACAAAATTAATTCTGTTGCAAAATAAAAGATTCTAAAAATGGAAATTGAGGCTATACCTGTTTAAAATATAATTCAAATTGCTTAGCAAAAGCATTTCGAAAATATTTTCAAGTACTTTCAAAAGAAATATCTTTTATTGGTTCAGAAAATAAAAAGAAATTCGATTTTTATTTGATTTGGGGTTGGTTTCCTAATTGTAAATGAGATAATAAAAATATCTTCATCTGGATTTCAAATTTAAAATGTTATAAGAAAAAATATTAAAGTATAAAATTAAACTGTGAATAAAAACAGAAAGTGCATATCATATTTTAAATTTACAAATTTGTTTTAGTCATAAAATTTTGAAAAAAAAAATATTTTAAATAATATGGCAAAAATTGTTTATCCAGAACATTGGTCTGCATGGAAAAAATGTACATACTAATTATTAAAAATGACACATCTCATTGAAATCTTAGTAACAACACTGAAATTGACTCAGTATGTCTACAAAGTAATATAATTAAGCAAAAAAACCAAGAAGTTTTACTTGTTAAATATTTAATAAAACAAAACAAGAAGATTATATATATAATACATATTTTGCGGGTTCATCCATGTTAAAAACTTTTAATATTAATATACTGACGTTTTGACTTGGTCACACAAGTCATCCACAGAGTTATAAAAGGTTGAAAAACGGTTGTAGAGGTACTATAATCACTGATTTGAATAAAACATTAAAATTCCACCAATAGCAAAAATGTTAAATTTAGGAAGGTTTTTTAAAAAAATATTTCCAAATAGGAGGAAGTTTGCATGTATCATCTCACTTATTGATACAATCTGGCCTTTTAAGTATCTCAATGGCTTCTCTAATTTTGCACTGGTAGAGATTATCACATCTGGATATGATCCTGGTACTAAAAAAATCAATTTAATGACCTGAATCTATAGTATGGAGTGAGAGTGCTGATGATGATGAGTGTTGTTTAACTGCATTAGCATGCTCATCTCTCCTAATACTGATGCGATGATTACTCATACCTATGTAAGAAGCTTTACAATTTTTACATGAGATTTGATAGACACCATGAGATTCAAGAGGGATTGAATCCTTAGGCTTGGTTATTATATTGCTGATCTTTTGATGAGCAGAAAATGCTGTATCTATATTATAGCATTTAAATATATGTTCGATACTGTCTGTAGTTCCTTTTACATATGAAACACAAATCCTAATAGCTGATTTATCATCTTTTTGTTTCATATCTTGTCTATTTTGGGTTTGAAATAAGGCCTTTTTATAACTTTGTAATTATAACTATTTGCTAATAAAACACTATTAATATGATTTATTTCTTGTTTCAGATGTGTCTCATCTGAAAGGTTAATTGCTCTATTTAAAAGAGTTTTGGCTACAGAAACTATCTGAATTGGGTGATGATGAGAATGTAAATGTAAATATCTGTCTGTGTGTGTATCCTTTCTGTAAATAGAAAAAGATAAACTATTTGGTGTTCTGGTGACTAGAATATTAAGAAAAGGGAGTTTTCCATCAGACTCTGTCTCCATTGTAAATTTAATATGAGGATGCATATTATTTAAATCGTAACCCATGTAAATCTTCATTTTAACACACACACACACACACACATATATATATATATAAACAGTGAGGATTCCACCTCTCAACTTTATATAAATGCTTAGCAGACACACTCAAAATATCTCTGTCAGAACCCCTCCCCCAAACCCCTGACCATGTTTGTGCTTTGCACTCCTCAGAGAGTGTCAGGGTAGGTTCAGACACTAGATCTAAAAATACCAACCCAAAGCTAAGCACTTAGCTAAAAGTTATCTATTGAGTGGAAAATCTGAAATTTTCAGACATGTACATGTCTTCAAACCCAGCTATCCAACTCAAATAGCTATATGGGCTGATAGATCTTCAGCCATGCCACATATAGTAGTCATAGCAATATAAAATTGCATAAGACTCTTCAAGTATTCAGAGACTATAAATAGTCAAAATAAAAGTCATAGATCATTTCATAGATCACATGACCCTATCTCTTAAGCTTGTAAGTTATAAACAGTGAGGATTGCCAATTCCTCTACAAGCTTTATGATAAATGCTTAGCCAGAGCCAGCACTCAAAATATCTCTGTCAGGAACCCCTCCCCAAACCCCTGACCATGTTTCGTGCTTTGCACTCCTCAGAGAGGTGTCAGGTAGGTTCAGACACTAGATCTAAAAATACCAACCCAAAGCTAAGCACTTAGCTAAAGTTATCTATTGAGTGGAAAATCTGAAATTTTCAGACATTACATGTCTTCAAACCCAGCTATCCAACTCAAATAGCTATATGGGCTGATAGATCTTCAGCCATGCCACATATGTAGTCATAGCAATATAAAATTGCATAAGACTTTTCAGAGACTATAAATAGTCAAAATAAAATCATAGATCATTTCTAGATCACATGACCCTATCTCTTAAGCTTTAAGTTATAAACAGTGAGGATTGCCAATTCCTCTACAAGCTTTATGATAAATGCTTAGCCAGAGCCAGCACTTAAAATATCTCTGTCAGGAACCCCTCCCCAAACCCCTGACCATGGTTTCGTGCTTTGGCACTCCTCAGAGAGGTGTCAGGGTAGGTTCAGACACTAGATCTAAAAATACCAACCCAAAGCTAAGCACTTAGCTAAAAGTTATCTATTGAGTGGAAAATCTGAAATTTTCAGACATTACATGTCTTCAAACCCAGCTATCCAACTCAAATAGCTATATGGGGCTGATAGATCTTCAGCCATGCCACATAGTAGTAGTCATAGCAATATAAAATTGCATAAGACTTTTGGCAGAGACTATAAATAGTCAAAATAAAAGTCATAGATCATTTCATAGATCACATGACCCTATCTCTTAAGCTTGTAAGTTATAAACAGTGAGGATTGCCAATTCCTCTACAAGCTTTATGATAAATGCTTAGCCAGAGCCAGCACTTAAAATATCTCTGTCAGGAACCCCTCCCCAAACCCCTGACCATGTTTCATGCTTTGGCACTCCTCAGAGAGGTGTCAGGGTAGGTTCAGACACTAGATCTAAAAATACCAACCCAAAGCTAAGCACTTAGCTAAAGTTATCTATTGAGTGGAAAATCTGAAATTTTCAGACATGTACATGTCTTCAAACCCACTATCCAACTCAAATAGCTATATGGGGCTGATAGATCTTCAGCCATCCACATAGTAGTAGTCATAGCAATATAAAATTGCATAAGACTTTTTGCAGAGACTATAAATAGTCAAAATAAAAGTCATAGATCATTTCATAGATCACATGACCCTATCTCTTAAGCTTGTAAGTTATAAACAGTGAGGATTGCCAATTCCTCTACAAGCTTTATGATAAATGCTTAGCCAGAGCCACACTCAAAATATCTCTGTCAGGAACCCCTCCCCAAACCCCTGACCATGGTTTCCTTTGGCACTCCTCAGAGAGGTGTCAGGGTGGTTCAGACACTAGATCTAAAAATACCAACCCAAAGCTAACACTTAGCTAAAGTTATCTATTGAGTGGAAAATCTGAAATTTTCAGACATGTACATGTCTTCAAACCCAGCTATCCAACTCAAATAGCTATATGGGGCTGATAGTTCTTCAGCCATGCCACATAGTAGTAGTCATAGCAATATAAAATTGCATAAGACTTTTTGGTAGAGACTATAAATAGTCAAAATAAAAGTCATAGATCATTTCATAGATCACATGACCCTATCTCTTAAGCTTGTAAGTTATAAACAGTGAGGATTGCCAATTCCTCTACAAGCTTTATGATAAATGCTTAGCCAGAGCCATATATATAAACACTTTTATTTAATTTGATAAGTAATGAGTTCAAAATCAAAAAATTGTATATTTTTCTTTAACTATAATTTGAAATGTTAGATTCAACTTTTATTTCAAGTTAAATATATCAAGCCAAATTGTAATTGTTAAACAAATATTTTTGTTTATAATGTGTTACTCACCAAGTTAAATAAAACTATTTTTTTATAAAATATTTTTTACATATATTATTTTTTTAATATTGGCATATTATGAAATGAAGTTTGGGTTAATTATTGATATTCAAATTTAAAAACTAAGAATACAAACAATAACACTATATTTTTAGTATTTGAAATTAAATTACCATGGATTAGTATCGTTTATAAGATTTTTATATTTAGGAAGGTAATTTTTTTTAAAAAAGCAAGTTTTTGTTAAACCATAAAAAATAAAATAAGATTTTATTCTTCATTTTGTTTCTTGCTCATTTAGTTGACTAAGAATGTTTTCTAAAAAATAATCATAAAATTCAATTAAAGCATATTTTTTTAAAAAATACACATCTACTGCACATTATTAAAAACTTAATATCCCATTATCAGTGCAGTTTAAAATTTGATCCACCAACACTGTTATATTAGACCATTAGCTGAAAATTCTTAAAATATTTCCATGTAGCATCTTTTTCAATACCTAACATGTATGAAAAATTTGAAAAAAATCCCTTTGATTGAAGTGTGTTAAAAATCCATTACAAAATTTGTCCAAATATATAAATCAAACAAAAATAAATGTGTCTCCAACAACAACTCATAAAATAAAGATGAAGCAAAAAACATTATTTGACAATTTCTGTATAATATAGTGTTTAAGCAAGTTCTTTTTTCTTGTATTATTCTCTGGTGTAGAATAGGTAAAATCTATTTACTAAATAATTTCTATTGCTTTGGCTGCAAATTAACTTTTTCAAAAAATTTGGTATTTGACTTGAACCTTAAAAGGTGTTCGAGATTCACACATATTGCTTAACTTTAAACTAAAGCCATGGGCCCAATAAATGAATATGCCCTATTCAACTATGAAGCATTTACAAATTTAATTTTTTTTATCTATACAGTAATTATAATTTTAGCTAGATAAAATTATACTTCAAAATCTTCATGAAAAATTAGATATAAAGAATGTGAATTTCCTCCAGAAATTTTTTCTGCCAAAAAACAACAACAACAAAAAAAACAAAAACAAAGGAGAAGTCCATATAATGCTGTCTTCTTCAGATGTTTTAACACTTTAACATTAAGAAAAACATTATCTTAAAATCTCTTTTATTAAAAAATCTTATGGACAGTAGAGGTTTTTCTGAGAAAATTTTCAACAATTATCAATGAAGATCAGGCTTTACTAATTAAAGTACTTTTTAATCATCATTTAATTTTTCTTAGTTTTAAAACTATACTACATAAGCCTAAATATATCAATTTATCTTGTGCTAATACTTAAATTTATTTAATACTTTTTTATTTTATTGATATCAATATTTTGTTTAGCTATACATACATTTATTTTTTATAAGTGTAATTATATTCCAAATCATCTATTTGGGCAAAAATATGCACATTTAGTCAAAAAACTAAAAATATGATTTAAAAGTTTGTTTATTTGTATAATTATTTTATCTTATATATTGGAAATCTTACTAAAAATCAACTGCAGACCAATTTATTTAGATATAGCTGAAATCACTTTCAGCAAATACACTTTACTTTTTTTTAATTTTATTTTTTGTACTAGAAAACTACCTGTCTCATCTAGATTAGATTGTGTAGAAAAATTTCAAATCCATCTTGAAATAATTTAAATCATTTAGCATAACTACCTGCAGCTAAAAGTTCATATTGTAATCATCTTTTAACTTGCTTATTGAATTTATATCCGGTGATGAAGCTATTTGCTACAAATAAATTTTATGCATACACTTTAATTTGTAATGTATTCTGGCATTACATTCTACCATCATGATTTCAAAATCTGAATTAAACTATTCAAAATTTAAATAGTCACATATATAACTTTATTATATTAGATTACATATATTAATATTTCTTATTAATATTATTTATTATCATACTTTCTAATTTAACTTTTTATTGAATATTCCATAACGATAATATATATATATATATTTTATTAAAAAATAATTTTTCCAAGTAATACAATAGTCATTACAATTTTAATAAGTTATACCATTATTAATAACATATTCTATTGTCAAAAGTTATATACTACTGGTACCTCATCAAAATGAAATGTCTAATTAATATTATATTTTATATATTTTTTAAAAAATATTCATTAACTTGAAAAATAGAAATTATAATTTGATTTTATTTAAAGAATAGTAATTTATTGTATTACATTACTTCAGTGGATGTAATATAATATACCATCTAATATTAAATAAATTCTGTGAGAATATTAGATTTGTACATAAGGGTATGAAAAATCCATTTTTAATATTTTATACTAGTGACATAATGACATAATGTTCGAATATAATTCATGGTACTTGTATAATTATACTGTAATAGTAAAACTTTCTCTATACAGTATTTTATATGTAATAGTATATAACAGTAGATGGGTTTTAACCTAGAATATATAAAGTCAAACACACACACACACACACACACATATATATATATATATATATATATAAGATTTTTAAGATATGTACATAATATCATAAATTTTGGTTCAAATACATAATAAGATAAATGGTTAATAGAATTTTAATTCAAATATTTAATAATATTAACCAATGTGATGATTACTTTAAAAGTACAAGTACTCCGAAAAGCACTTAATGTGTTTTTCATTTTCAATAAAAAAAATCAAAGGCACCAAAGTTCATAAAAAGAAAGTTTACTTTGGAAATTTTTTTAAAGAAATAATCATCATCAATTATTACTGCCATTATAGCATGTCCCCCAGTGGATTATATGATTTCTCAAAACTGTGGATATTAAATAGCAAATGTGTGTAAAAAGCATATATTTGGATAAAGTTACAAACTCAAACTAAATGGATTAATAAAAAAAAAAATTAACAATCTATTAATAATGAATAAATAAAACTGTTGCATATATACTCACAACTATCAACACATGCACAAAAATATTACAACAATAAAAGATATTTTTTTAAGTTATGGTTCAAGTTTAAAGCCTTAGTGTATTAATAATGATAAGGTCTTAGCATGTTAAATAATGAGTCAGTCACTACCAAGGTTTTTTCAGCCACCGTTCTTTTAATATTCTACTGTCATTCTTAGTTCTGATGCTAATCTTCTCCTTGAACACAGGTGATTATACAACTGATTAATTAATTTGGACAGATCTCAGGTAACTGCAAAACTAGAATAGTGTAGCAGATTTCAATCAAAATTTCTTTAAGTAAAGACTATTATTTATTCAAAGAGAAAATGTGATTGTTTGAAGAAAGCCTTTCCACAAAATAAGATATGGAACAGATAGAATGAGAAACAAAATATTTATTCTTATTGTCACATTTTTTAAAGGGAGGAGGAATTTTGTATAGAAGCCTAAAAAAGATGATCAACCTGCATTATATAGATGATGCAGTAAACCTGAAATGAGTTAATCAAAACTTTAAAATTAATAATACTTAGTTAAAAGGAAAATGCAATGATTCAATAGTAGTTTTTATGAATGTATCTTACTTGAATTAAATAAATAAATAAAGCTACAAATAAAACTTGTAACATTTATTAAATAAATTATATATAGATATATATTAAGACTCGTACCTAAACTTTGATAGTAGGGACCTTTACAAATCTTTAACACAAAATTAACGACTTTAACGAGTATGCACTTAACAAATTAATAATAATTATAATTTTAAATTGTCTTAAAAGATTTGTAACTATAAGATCTTAACACTAACTCGTTGTAAATCGAAAGATTTCGTGAACGTTAGTGTGAAATATAAACTGGACTTAATCAGAAAAAAAAGAAGCTTCAAGCTCTCAAATCAAAATGCTTTGGATTCGTCTATATATTTAAAAGGTAGGTTGAAGATAAGAGTGGCCGCTCTTGTCTTTTAAAGTTGTTAATCTTGTGTTAAAGATATGTAGAGGTCACTACTATCGAAGTTCAGGCGCATTGTCTTAAAGTAATAGCCTTAATATATATATATTACTGACATAATGAGTATGAGTATGAGTAAGCGCTTACAAATTAATAATAATTACAATTTTAAATACATTTTAGTAAATGAATGTAATCCAGGTAATGGCATTTTAAAGAAACTAAAGAGCTTGAAATACACACGCAACTATTTTATTTAAAAAAATAGCTAATTTGATTTGTAGATTCAAAAAAAAAAAGAATCTACACATTTGATATGTAATTGTAATTAAAAAATTAAAAAATCACTAATTTATTAGTAATTTTAATTTAAAACAAAAATGTTAAAAAGAAAAATGTGGAATAATTAAAAAATAAATAAAAGGAGGGGGGGGGAACCTTATTCTTTAATGATGGACTGAAGAATTAAAATATAATCCAATCTAACTGTAATTAGTAATAAAATAAAAAAAATTAAAAAGTCCGTCCACAAAGACATTAAATTTTGGAGAAACTTTTTAGTTTTATGAACTGTTTTGGATAGAAATGATTTATTAAATAGACATTGTCATTACCAGAAATAGAAACGGTTGATTTATGATTTATTACTAGTTGTTACAATTACAAAAGTACTTTACTAAAAATCTATACATACACTGGCTCTGCCATAATTTATGGAACCATCTCTTAGGTTCACTTTGAACTGTGTTCATAAAATGTAATATCTGGATTCAATAATCATCTGTGCCACTAATTAATGTTTAATAACAGACTGCTTAAGATAAGAACAATGGATACAAAGACCACTTGCAATCAAAATAATTACTGTGTTTCCATGAAAATAAGACCAGGTCTTACATTAATTTTTACTACAAAAGAAATCATAGGGCTAATTTTCAGGTGATGTCTTATATTTTCTTATGCAAAAATCTACATTTATTTATGTATAAAATATATATTTATTAATTAATTTTATTTTTACAGAAAGCTGCAAGATTTTCATTCCATGAGCCCTCTAGAATTCTTCTCTTGTACTCACTGGAATAGGTCTTCGCTTTTGCATTCATTTTATATGGGAATCAAAACATTAATCCATTTTAATTTACCATTAAATTAAATAGTCATTGATGTCTTATAAGACAGGAATGTTAACAAAAATGATTTATGGTGAGGAAACTCAACAAATAATTGGAGAAGTTCATGAACAAATTAGTACAAAGTGTTAGAGTATGAGGAAACAAAAATGAGTACGTCTCTCCACACAAAAGCTAGAAAGAATGTAGGCACAAAAATCCAGAAAGTGTTTCTCTATTTTATACATGAACATTTAGTGCATCTATTACAGCACATGACATATTGAATGAGAAAGATTCATATATGATACAACTATGGCCATCCATTATCAAGTGTGAACATTGTAAACATTTTCCAAATTACTTCTGATAGCCCTGTTTAGGTATTCTTTTAAAAAATTTAAAAATTGATGATTTAGTTTTTAATAAGAAACAAAAAAATATTTTTATCATGAATATTTAAATATAAATCAAGCATTCTAAACCTAAGTATTAAATATAAGTAAAATAAGTACTTAATAATTATATAAATGAAATTATAAATTGTCTAATACACTATTATATTGTTTATTTATACAATTATTATTTTACAATTCAATATATCCATTGTGGGTTCCAATGGACAAAAAAATCTGTTTATTTGGCTGACAATCTAAACTAGGGCTTATATTTGGAGTATGACTTGTATTATTAGAATCCTGAAAAATTATGCTAAGGCTTATTTTTTGATTAGGTGTTAGGAAACATGATATATGAATTAAATACTACTACTACTAACAATAATAATTAATATTACTGGATATTTTTATGTCACCAGATCAGCAAAGATTGTAGGAATATCATGAATATAAATCTAGCTAAAGATATACATTTACAATGATAAGATGTGTTTATTTTATCAAATCATTTATAAATATATTAAATTTATTAAGCGATTTGTTATATGGACAATTAAAATATTTTATTTTGCTTTGTATGTTCATTAAATTTTATGAATTTATTATGATACATAAAATAATCCCATTGCATAATGCTATACTGAAATAAACATACAAATATTAAATCACCCCACAGAGTTAACAAATTCAGCACCGACCTCTGTGAACTAATATATAAATACAGTAGAGTTCGTATTTCAAAATAGCCAGATCAAAATGATACCACTTTGACCTGTCTGCTATATGATGTTATATATTGAAATATGAACAAACTCAAACAAAGAACTTAAAATTTTAGCAACCAACGATCTTAACTTTTTGCTACAAACAAACTTATTTTACTATATTATATAAAGAAAAACTAAACATTAGTAATTTTAATCTTTAAACCACCTAACACAAATGTATAGAAAAATAATCACAGTGCATAATGTTATACTGAAATAAATATAATAATCAAAATATTCTAGAGTAAATACTAAAAAATCCCATATGCCTATATAAAATACAAATAAAATATTGCTATACCCAGCTTACAGCCTTTTGATTATCTTCAGTAGCAATTAACTATTAAAAGTTAAATATCACTATAGTCACATAACCATAAAGTTCCCATGAGAATGGCCAACTTTCCACAAATTATGAATATTCATACAATTATATGGTTTATTCAACACATTATCTGTAATAAGAGTTGTATTTTACAAATATTACAGAAAATATGGTGAATAAACAATATAAATGTGTGAATATTTATAATTTGTGGTAAGTTGGGTACTCACATGGGGATGTTATTGCTATGTGATTATAATGAGCTTTAAATTTTAATGGTTAATTGCTATTCAAGATGGCAGAAAATGCTGTAAGCCAGCTATAACAAATATTTTATTTGCATTTTATACAGGCATATGGAACTTTTTAGTATTTATTTTAGAATATTTTGATTTTATTTATATATGTATCTAAATAAATAATAGAATCCAACATTCTTAAATAACAAATATTTATAGCCGATATATGTAAATTTAAATAGCAGTAACCATTTGTAAACTATTAATACATAAGTGGCATATGAGAATTATCTATCAATAACCCGCGCGGGTAAAGTAGTTAATATATATTGTAACCCTCAATAAACATAGCCTCACGATTATCAAGCGTCACGATTGGGCTAGCATTTTGTAACCCTATCCTACAACCTCCATATCTTCACTATCTACTTTACTATACTTATAATTGCCCAGGCGCCAACTCTATGCAAGATAGAATACATTTATAACTATAAATTGTGCTTAAACTTATTTTAAAGATTTTACGTTTTAATTAACCTAAGGCTTAGCTCAGTTGAGATTATAGGGTCTGGTTTTTATATATATGAGGCCAATATGATAACACAAATATCTATAAATAATAATTTCATGAGATTAATTTAAATACACTCAGGGCATCTGTAAACTACTACATTACTGTATAATCATTAATTATCAATTTTAATATAGAATAGATAACCCTAGGAACGGGTACCTTTATATCCATATTATTATCTATTCCAAGCAAAATAAATGTATTACTTGTATTGTAATGCAGGGATTTATTAACAACAAACAGACTAACTAAACATAAATCATTTTGACAAATTTATACCCTCTATAATTATACTATGACACTTAGATATGTGTGTGTGGAAATGAAAAAAATCGAAGGTATCCAATTAAGGAATTCCTATAGGCTATTGATTTAATTAAAATATTTATTATATATAAAAAAAAATTAATAAATCAACATAGATCATAAATAAAAAAAAATATTATTGATACCATTATTGCCCATTACATTTTCTATATTGAAACAAAAATTGACTATTCTATTAATATGTATATTATATATATCCTCGAATATGTGCATTTGTTTATACTGCAATCATTATGAATTTCCAAATTATATCCTATGTAACAAACTTATAATTGATAAGGTTTTAATTCTTTATCTTTTAAAATAGCAATCATTATTAAAATTCAGCTTAATAAATGTAATCAAAAATAAAAAAAATAAACAAATAATAATACTATGGAACATTATGCACACATCCGAATATATATAATCAGCTATAGTATAATCTTCGGATTATACCAAACACATTAACATCTCATAATATATATGTAGGAAATTACATTCCTTCATTTTTTTTTGAAATACGTATGTGAAACATACACAAATAAAAAATAATAATTGTCTATACATCTATTATAAAAAAAAATTATTTAGCAATACCTTATTATTACATGTAAAACACTTTTTAAAAAAAATGAAATAAAAAATAATGTCTATTCATTGTTCAAGCGTATTTTGTTAATAATGACGATAATCCTTTCCTTTGAGAATACTATGGCAAGTTTTATAATTATGTTTGCATGCATGAGAATTAATTTTAGTTATAAAATTATGAATATTGAAGTTACCAATGTAAATTATTTCTTAATATTGATTAAATAAAATTTTCTCTTAAACTTTGTCCTATGGAATACTGATAATAAATTCACGCATTTCATTTTGGCGTTTGAGAAAAACTTTTGAAAATTTTTTATTATACACAAATTTTCCATTTTAAATATTATCCAGCTTTACTAATGTGCTTTAAAATAATTATAAAAATTTTATCTTACTTATTATCCAGATATTTTTGAAAGTTGTAAGTAGTTGAACCATGGTTTTAGTAGAGATCTGAAGACTGGTAACCCTTTAGGAAATGTAGTTTATGTTTTCATTTTATATACCTCCAATAATATAGTAAAATTTATCCATCTTAATGTTACTAAAATCCTTGTAGTTTTCTTTTATCAATTAAAGTATTATTAGAGAGTTATTAATTCTTAAAGTTTTTTTTTCTTAATTTTTTTACGGAGCTTTTATTTCTATTTCTTTTCAGTTTTTTTTTTAAACTCTCTTCTCTCCCACGCCCTCTATCCTGTTTTCATGATGATCTTTTGGCAGCTTGTTAGAATCATTATTTATACAATTTTCAACATTATAATTGTTTAACTAAATTTTTTTTACATAGTAAAAAATAATATTAAATATTAAACATCAATTTCAAAATGTCATTTATTAATACAAACAATCTCATTAACTTATAAATAAAATATAAAAAGAAAATCACATTTAATAATACATATATGCATTAGCCTATTATGACATATAACTTCTCTATTGTATACCAACATCCATCACTAAACATACATTCCAAATTCTACCCACCAATATATCTATTAAAATTTTACTTTTCTATTACAATCCCTATATCAATTAGAAAATCATATCATAGTTTATGCCTAATTTTCACAAAAAACTCAATTATCAATATCATATTTTACCACAATTCATTTTTCCTAACTAACTATCTTTATCCCTTGTTATTACAAATGTGATGTTCCCATATTTCTCTCTGGTGCCAACCTGGAAGGTTACATTTCCTTTCCCCTTATGAAAGAAAAATGAATTGGACAAACTACCATTAATATTATTAACA
>JAQFVV010014050.1:0-54264 GCA_028023455.1 Epiperipatus broadwayi
AGACCTTGTATGACGGCCATTATGAACCGGAAGTGACGAATCTTTTTTTTTATATTTTGTACAATTAAGATTTGCATAATTATTGTTAAGTTCTTAATTTTTTTCTTATTAAATAATTCAGCAAATGTCTTATTTGTTGATGTAGTAGTAGTATGTAGACATAACAATATTTTGAAAAATGCTACCTTGGTAATGGGAGAGGCTTTCTTTCTTAAAAATTATTTTAACTGTTTTATGATGTTTTCAGCTAATCCATTAGATTCAGGATGGTGTTGTGGAGAACATAGATGCTTAATCCCTTGGATTTTCAAATAGCAAATTGGGGGGAGGGGTAAAGTCAACACCATTGTCTGTGACTAGCATTACTTGATAATATGGAAAATATTTCACCAAATTAATAATTACTTCTATACTGATGTTTTTGATGGTGTGGTATTTTATCCAGTTGAAATATGTATCAAGAAATACTGGAAATATATAACCCATTAAAGGTATGATATGATCAGTGTAATTACATTACTATGGTTTGTAATTCAAGACCATGAACTTAATCATTTTTAAGCTGATTGAGCATTATCCTGACAAGCTGGATATTTTCTTGAAATGATTCAATATCTTTATTAAATTCCCAGCACTAAATATAGATACGAGCAAGTGTTTTGGTGCACATTACACCTCAATGTCCATTATGTAACAGGTTTAGAACTTTGGTATGAACTTGGAGAGGAATAATAACTCTCCATTTAGAATGCTTTTTTTTTTGCATTCTGGTAAGTTTTGTCAGAGATTTCAAGAGGACAATGGCAACATTTGGGCCATTTGCAGGACAACCTTCCCTGATCCAATTTTTAAGTAGCTGATAACTGTTTGTTCACATTGATTCAGTTTTACTATTTATTATCATGGAATTCCATTTATCAGTATAATTTACATCAGTATGTTTAGTATTATGCTTTATTAGATAATCTTTTTTTTCTTTTATGTGAAGATAGCAATGTTTATATTGTTCATGTTATCTATTTGGGTTGTTGGATCATCATCTTTTGTTGGCATGTTCAAAACTTGGATCAGGTATTTTTGGTTTTTTTATTGTTCTCAGAAACTGAAGGGATGATTTGATCATTTGGATTACATGTAATTTTTTGTCCTATTAGTGGAAAATTTTCTTCGCATTGGGAGATGAATACTAGATCCTGTGCCTCATCTCAGTTTGATCCATGGTTTGGGAGATGAGTTCTAAATCTTGAATGTTGAACTCAAATCAATTCATGACTTTGTAAACATGTACTTCAATAAGTGATTCTTGGAATTGAATTTCCTATTTGTTTTGGTGTTATTGGTCTTTTTAGGTTGTATATCTTATATTTTATCTCCTTTCAAATAGATAGTGTCAGTAGACATAGCAAGACTAGTAGAATGTATGCTTATGTGTATGCGTATTTCTGAAGTGAGTGAACTGTTTTCAGAAATAACATTTAAGCATGACCTAGTCTTCTGGTTATTATTGCACAGGTGATTCAGTTTATGAATGTTGCCATATTTTCTGCAATCAAACACTGTGACCCAATCTAGAATATTTGAAACAGAGAGATGAATTGGACTGCATAAAAATGTGATGACGAAGTTCATCTGATGCGTGATCTGGTATCACATGAACTTGTGGGGATTTGAAAAATTATACTTGGTGTGAGTTCCTTCATTATATTAAATAGATGAATTAAATTTGCTATACTTTTTTGTAGCATCTCACCTACAAAGTCAGGTGGGGTATTTATAATGTAGTTATGTATAAGAGAATGTACTTTTTTAGTTACTAAGAGATCTTTTTTAATTTAGATTTTTTATAATATTTTAAGCCTCCTTTCACTGCTGCTTAACACAATATTCTACTCCTATGAATCATCCTATGGCATAAAAGTCACAGTAGATTTAATTGCTTTGATCTTATAACTCTGTTAGATAGTCAAATAGTGATGAACATGATAATAATTGGCTGCCCATCAGCCAAATCATAGTTTTCTATGATATGGATAATTGATATAGTGAGAGAAAGGTTGTTTGCAAATATTTTGTGCCGGTATTCATTTAGCTTGACAAAAGAAGTAGACTTAATTATATCAATTGTGCTGCTGACCTTGATGCTATTTGTTATATCTAATGGATATTTTGGCTAGACATTTTTAAAGTCTTTATTTCTTGATTGCTGTGGTATCTATTTACTTTTATATTAGCTCTATTGAGTTAACTGTATCTGAGATAGTATCACTAGTAAGGTTTTAATAGAGATATAGATTTACTTAATATGTGTTGGTGAAAATGAGAATCAGAATAATTGCTCTTTTTTTGTTAGTATTAATTCCATTTGTTCATCCCAAATAGCATTTTGGAGGGTAGTTTGCAGATATGGAATCTTTTATAGTGTTATTTTTAGGATTTCTTTTTTTTTTTTTTTTTTTTTAATGTAAAAAAAGAAAAAATAATGTTATTTTTAGGATTTAACATTATTTTTTCTTTTGTTTACATTTTTAGAACTTGAGATTTGCATCGAATATCGATATTTGTACTTGAATTTTAGAATTTTAAAACTTTTGACTAAGAAAGATTTTTCTTGATGGCAGGAATCTTTATTTTCAGAGCTTATATTAACATAAATAAGGTAATCTATTGAATTTAACATTGCTATTTCTTTTTGTGATTGATATTTTTTCCTCTTTAACAATAATGTATATCAGTTCATTATTTTTTATTATTATTTTATATGATTAGATTTAAAGTAATGAAATAAAATGGGGGGGGGGGTGTATCTTTTTTGATGCAGCTGCTTTGTGTTAATTATTTCCTTATTATTAGATATCATTGACATTGCTTTTGCATGTTGCATTAATCTGCTGTTTTTGTAAATAAGATCATAATTGTAAGTAAGGTAATCTGGAATAGATTTTATGTTTTTTAAAATTGCAAATAAAGCCATTAGTGGAATTTTCATATTACAAAAATTATGGCAATAACTTCATTGAGTTGGCTATAATTTCTTTCTGCATTTGCTAATGTCCACGATGCATATGCTAGAAGTTTTTCTTCATTTGCTACAGAGTGTGCAGCACAGCTCCTAGTCCAAAATTGGATGCATTGGGTCATCAAAATTTATCTCTAAATTACTATCATACTTTATTAAAATATTATCCAATGTCAGAAAAGTTTAACTTGTCCTTGGATTCTGGATTTGCACTATTCTAATGATTGTAATATTTTATAAGTTCAAAAAATGATTTACAGAAAATTCTTAACGGTTTAAATGCAACATGTAAAGACTTTGGTTTATTAATTAATGGTTGTTTTTAAAAAAAAAAAACTTACTCCTTATCAACCTATGAGTGAAAAAAAAAATCATCAGAAACTTTTAGTTTGAGTAGTTATTTAACTTGAGAATGTAAATCAGTTAAATTCCTTGGTAGTTTTATAAGTAAAAATTGGACTTGGAGTATTGAAGTGCAATACAGAATTCAATGTGCTGCTGCTATTTTTAACAAATTAAAAATTGAATATTTCATCACAGGAAAACAACTGTTGCAACTTAGTTGTATACTGAACTGTTATTTTATTTAATTTTTTGTATGGAAGTAAAACATGGAAATCATATTGATATACTATAAAAGCATTAGGTAAAGTTTCATTTAAAGGTATTTTGTAAAAATTTTAAAAATATATTGGTAAGATCATAGTATAGTCAATATAGTCTTCCACTTACTAGATGTAATACTTTTGAGTCTTCTAATGTAAAATCACATTTCTATTGGATTGTGCATGGAAAATGAATGAACATTGGAAGAATTTTTAGAAAGGTATTTTATTGTGTATCTGAGCATAGTTTTTCATGGGAGAGGTAGACATTATTTATTGCATAAGGATTATGTTAAAGATATTTAAAGAAGTGCAATGTCAATTGTTTCCATTGGGAGGTGCAGCAGAGAATGGAATATATTAGTGAATTATTGAAATATTTCTGAAAAAAAAAATTCTGCTGCAGAAATTAAAAGATATCATAAAATAGCAAGTCAACAGAAAAATGGATCAGCATGTTCTAAATGTGTGTGTATTTATTAATCACAAGTTGGATTGTTGGTCACTTATTTGTAAGGTTTTTTTTTTTTTTGGAATTGTTTCCAATGACTATTTATTATTTTTATTCTATAATATATATATGTGTGTGTATCAAACATATTACACCAACTACTTTACAGTTCAATATTCTCCTAATTTAATTTGCTAAATTGTATTGTTAAAAGCTTGTAAGATCAGTTTATCTTCAGACATAAACTTTTTGAACTTAATTAGAACATTTTTAGTAAATGCTTTATTCTTATTACATTGTTTTATTATTTTTATTTTAAAATATAGAACATGAAATAATATATATTGTCATAAAGTCAGTGAAGAATGTAACAAATTAGAGAATTAATAAATTAGAATTTGTTATTATTATCATCATCATCATCATCATCTATAACAACTATTATTGTCCACTGCAGGATGAAGATCTATCCAAGTTCAGTCCATCTTTTCTGATCTCTTCTCCATGTCACCCCACCACATATTTTTTCCCATCTATCCATCTCACAAGTAGTCTCTTTCTAGATCTTTTACAAAGTTATACACTATTTTTTTTTAGAATTTATTATATAACTTTATAATAATGTAATCAATTAATAACCATAAACAGCCAATCATAAACGAATATATCCATTCTAAGCTTGGAGGGGGGGGGTAAAGAAGAGAAAAAAATACTCTAGAAATGAGTTTTGTGATGATTATGCAAAAACAAACTATGAAAATCTTTTTCATATATAGAATATACTCCAAAAAAATAAAGAAAAGAAATGAAGATGGAAAAAAACTCTAAATGATTTTAATCTGTGAAACCCATACATGTCCACATATAAAACATGCTGGTCTATTTTTATGGTTATTTAATGTTTTACAATGTTATCTTTTAATTTTTTCAACAGAAAAATTATCTTTCTGAAATGGTTCAATGCCATGTCTATATGTAGCTCTCCAAATTATTCTATTCTCTTCCATATCTTTTCAATGGAAACAATCAGTATTGCACTTCTTTAGAATGTCTTTGAGATAATTCTTATAATTCTTAAATTCACCATAAAATATCCTTTTTGGAATTTTTGCATTATTAATTAATTTTATATCTTCAATTCAATGCAGATATGATTTTATAATAGTGGACTATAGTAATATATCCAGCAATATGAAGAATATACTAATTGGTTTAATAATCTTGTTATGTTTAAAGTTTTATGGACATCCTTAAATGAAACTTCTCTAATACCTTTCTTTATGTTATGCCAATAATGTGTACACATTTCATTTCTATTCAATAAATTAGGTAAAATAACAGCTCTATATATAGCCAATTCAGTTGCAATAGTTATTTTTTGTTGTGAAATACTCTTATCTTTTAACTGTTTAAAGGCAAGATCGGCATCTTCGATTCTGTCTTGTATCTCAGCATCCAAGTCTACCTTTCTACTTCTGTTATTACTAAGGTATCTGAAACTGATAACGACTCAAGTTAAAAGTTACTTCATTCATCATTGGTTAACAAAGAACTAAAAAAAAATTTTTGAACATTCATTATGTTAATTATCTTTTGAATTGGCAAAAATATTATAGTCAATGGCAAACTGTTAATATACTCAGGCCCAAGCAGACAATTGGCAGCTGAATAATTAATTATATTTGTTAAATAATGAAAAGCGACAAATATTTAAATAAAACTTCAAGAGTTTATTTATTCTGAAAAATTATAATAAAGATATTAGTAGTTCAACTTGCTGGTTTACTGGTTAATTATAAGATAACTTAGATTTCTTCAAAGTTCATAATCTCCTTAGAAAATTCTATAATTTTATTTCTATAAGCACCTATTACTCACATACATATAACAAATAATCCAAATAGATTCTTGACTAGAGCTTTTATAGTCTACTTTTGTTCTTCCAGTTTCACTTCTTTCACACACTGACACACTCTTTAATTCTTGTCCAAATTTTTTTATTAGTTTGGCTAATTTGCATTAAGTAACTTTTCTTAACATGTAAATTAACCTGTTGCTATTTTCAATAAGTTATTTCATTTATGCATAATTAATTAACTGTTTTTTATCTGGAGTATTTTAGCATATTTTATTAACAGCTTGCATACACACGTTTATTTATCAGTTAATAAGTAAATATATGTGTGTGTGCACACAGCAATTGCAAATGCAGAATCCAAGATGAAGAACTTGTTTTCTTTTGTAAAGAATTCAAATTAAAAATTCCATTAATAAGCTTGTATTGTATAATCATCCCTGTTAGATATAGCTGCCTATAAATAATTCCAAAGACCAATTATAAAAATTGAAATCAATGTTGGAGTGAGTGCAAACATTGTTTAATATTTGTTTTCATTTCAAACATCTCAAATGTTTCACTTAATAATACTTTTTGTCATTTCATCATATGGAAACTGAATAATACAAATAAATTTTAGAGACAAATCAACTAATTTCAAACAATGCCATATATAGACTTGTTTTATTAACTGAATAAAATACTTTGACTAAATCAGTAAAAGCAATATGTAATTTATTCTTTTGTTTCCAAACTTTTCTTGTATTTGCTTGGCAACCAACATTATGTGTATGGGCTTTTTGATTCTCTATAAGTACTTTGAGTCTCTGATGATCATTCATTTACAACTGAAAACAATCAATTCAATAAAAAATTTTGAAAGTATTTTTGCTATAGTGTATAATAATAATAATAATAATAATAATATACCATGATAATTAGTGTGATATTATTTATTCCCTTTGATTTTTTAAAATTGGAACAATAAAAGCATTCTTAAGATCAGGTGCACAACATAATAAAGTTTCTATATTTTTAAATTAATTCCAATAGTTTTGAGATTAGCATAATACCACTATATGCAATTGAAATTCTAACATATTGAAATATTTGTAGTTATGAAATAAATAATTTATACACATGAAATAAAAAACATAGTTTCTAAACTTTAAGATATAATATTTTAAAATATTGACAAAAAAATTAATCATAATTATAAAATCTTTATATTTTTTTATTATAAATATTAATTCTTATTAAGCCTAATGTCAGCATGTAATACTTATATAAGGCTAAAACCTCAGTACATGCTCTTTGAGTGCTTAATTTTAACAAGAGAGACCTCTCCAAATCATAATGCAAGATTCAACTTTATAAAGATAAGAGGGATCCTCTTATCTCTCAACCAATTTTCTTAATTATATAGGCAAATCTAAAGCATTTTGATTTGGGAGCATGAAACTAATAAATTCTTCAGTGATTAAGTCCACTATTTCT
Organism: Epiperipatus broadwayi; assembly: GCA_028023455.1. Lineage (NCBI taxonomy): Eukaryota > Metazoa > Onychophora > Udeonychophora > Euonychophora > Peripatidae > Epiperipatus > Epiperipatus broadwayi. Next base: position 7,407 of record JAQFVV010014050.1, read on the forward strand.
GTTAAACATTAACATTTGTGAAATCTTTTGATTTACAACTAGTCAATATTCAGATATTAAATGTTTAACAGAAATAGTGGACTTAATCATTGAAGAATTTATTAGCTTCATGCTCCCAAATCAAAATGCTTTAGATTAGCCTATATATTTAAGAAAATAGGTTGAGAGATAAGTTATCTTTATAAAGTCGAATCTTGTGTTATGATTTGGAGAGGTCTCTTTTGCTAAATTAAGCACTCAAGGTGCATGTACCAAGGTTTTAGCCTTATATAAGTATTTTTTATTATGTAAAATATTCATAAAATCAAATAAAACTGTGTTAAAATATTTATTACTCATATATTACACTGTATAATAATAAATTTATATGGAAAGTAAGTTTTTTTTAAAAAAAAAAAAAAAACTTCTGAAAAACAGATCAACTTATCTCTTTGAAGCTAGAAAGACTTTTTTTTTTCCATTTTCACAGATACTAATTAGAAAAAAATGCAAAAAATCAAGATTGTGTGATTGTAATTGCAAAATTACTAAAACAACTAAGTACTATAGAGGTATTAATGAATAAATCTCTAAAAATTCAAGATTCAAACTAAATATTAGTCAAAGAATAACAGACAATGTTCAAGTATGACACTATGAGACATTTTGGCTGTATTTATGGAATGCTTAAAAATCAAAAGAGAAATATGCAAACCTGACTATAATATACAATCTTTATCCGTCATGTTTACATTGAACATGGGTTTGCACAATGATAGCTGAATAATTGTACAATACAATTTTCAGTGCTTCAGAAATGAAGGTTTTTTGATCAGAATGTACAAAATAAAATTCTTTACAGTGCTTAATATAATAATAATAATGATGATGATGATGATATAACAACAACAACAAAAAAAAACAGAATATAATAATTGAAAGATGTGATAAATATTTTTAATATTATCCTATTAAGTATTTATTTAATATTATCATAGTGTATTTTTTGTCTTTACAATATGACATCAATATCTTTAAAAATTAAATAAAAATTATATGATGATAATTTAAATATGCAATTTGATAGGTACTTATCATTTGAAAATACTATATCTTATCATAAGTTATCATTAAGACATAATAAATAATAGAGATAAAAAAATTTATGTTAAATGCTTTGATTGATATCATGCACTAAAAATAAAAATTGTTTTTTAAACCATTGTTGGGTTTTTAGGTTTAACTTGAAATAAAAGCATTGGGGGTCTAGAAATTAATTAAGTCATGGGGGATCTAAAAATTAATTAAATCAATCCCTATTTTTCACAAGGATTGATTTATTTAATTCTGGACCACTACCAACCCCAAGCTTTTAATTCAAATTAAATCTAAAGACTCCAATTGTGGTTGAAGAAACTTTTTTTCTTTTTAATGCATGGCCAATAAAAACATTTAATATAAAAAATATTTTTATTCCTCTTATTTTTAAGATTTTTAGTATTAGCATGGTAAATAAAAATATAAAGCTATATCATACTTTAATTTGACTGGATTCTTATTGTTATATATATATGATTAAATATTTCTGTTATAAGTTAAAGTGTATACCCCTTATATTGTATTTAATATGTGTACATATTAATAATATATGTCTACATAAGTGACTGAAAATATGAAATATTCTTTTAGTGAAAAGTGTTTGACATTTTGACAGTTTTTTGTTTTTTTTAAAAAAAAAGCTAAACAAAACTATATTATAAACAATTTCCTTATAACTTAAATGAATCTTGCAATCATATCAAATAAAATAGATAGTAAGCATTATTTAAAATATTCCCTCATTACTAAATATTTCTGCAGTAAGTTAATATATATATATATACCTTTATATATATCATATTTAATATGAATACATAATTATATATGTATAATATATCAGTAACTAACTTTTCTATTTAAAATTGTTTGACAGTTATTTCTATTTAAAAAAAGTAGTTTTTTTTTTTTTTTAAAAAAGCTAAACAAAACTATATTATAGACAATTTTCTTATCATTTAAATGAAGTTTACAATCATAATAAATAAAATTGATATCAGGCATTATTTAAAACATTGACCCCACTATTTCTACTAAGTCACCTATTTAAAATTAATGTGTCCTATCATTTTCGTAGATATTTTAAACAAATGTATAATATTTTAACGGTATATTGAACTTGAGTCTATTAAATATTAATTTTAAAATGTTATTAAACTGAAAGAAAAATATATTTATATTGCCCTCTTGTTCATTTTATTTAAAACAAATGAATGTTCTATGAAAATTTTTTAAGTGTGATATTATGAAATTATTGAATATTTTTAAGTGACCTATTGAGAAGATGAATGTTCCATATGGATTATCCTGGTATCATTTAGTTATATATCATATTTCAAATTCTATTGAATTTAAATATATTAAACCTCAATTTTAAAATTTAATTTAAATTTGAAAAAGATTAAAATTTCCAAAATAAACAAACAAACTGATTTTTCAATTTCAATAAAAACATTTAAAAATAATCAGTGATTTATTGAAAACAAAAACCATATTTAAAATATGACAATTTAAATAATTTAAACTATATAGAACAAATAAAAATTTTATAAAAATTTATCCAATTGGAGTAAACTTCTAATTTCTAAAATGACTACATTCCAAAATATTTTTTAATTATTAATCTTATTATGAAAAACCAAAAAAAAAAAAAGGTTGCTATTTTAAAGCTAATCATATAATTATGATTGACTGAACAAGCTGTTTTTAATCTATAAAAGTGAAAAATTCTGAAAAATATTGTCAAAACTTCAATATCAGTTATTGTGAAATCTAGTAAGAAATAATCATTTTTCTGAAGAAGGTAATTCATTTTGTATATTTATTTGTAAATATTGATGGTAAAATTAACATGATTTAAATGATATTTAATTGTCTTTTTTTAAAAACTGAAATGCAAAATATTAATAATAGTAATAATAATGGTGATGATGATGATGATAATAATAATAATAATTATTATTATTATTATTATTATTATTATTATTGTGATTTTCACAAAGGGTTTCATTAACAATATTTATACTTTATGCAGAAAGTTACTGTGGGGGAAAAAAACAATATCTGTTTCCATCAAAAAACTACAACTGCCTTTGTCATTGAATGGACTTGGTTTACACAACTTACACATTTTCCATATACAGAAAACAATAAACATCATAGCAACTTGTAATAAAATATATCCAATAATATCACATACAATGAAAATGACACCAACAGACATACCACCACCACACAAAGGTTATTGGAAAGCACTTCTGAAACCACTAATGAATACAAATATACCCCCTATATAAACAGATGGTACTAAATATAAATACTGGCAAACATACAAGTTCATCTATCCAGGAATACAAAACACAGCAGAAACACTATTGGCGATTAATAATAAGCAATTAACTAAAAGATATAAACATTGGTCATTAGAACCAAAATATTTTGACTTCCTGATTAAAATAAATCTGGAAGCACTTCCGACATTAAATTTTTTAAAATATAAGAGATACTACCATAACATAGATGACATATGTTTCATCTGTCATTGAGAATCAGAAACAATAAATCACTTCCTATTCACTTGTCAAGGACTTGAAAACACTCGCAAAATGATCTGCAATATCACAACATGGGAAAATATAACGATCAGATATTTGCTACAGGCATATGAAAAAGGTATATTTTCCATTATTAGGGCAAGTACATTTATCCTTTATGCCATCTGGTGCACAAGATGTAATTATAGTATAAACACAAATATCAGAAGACATCAAAACACAATTAAAAATAAATTAATACAAATCCAACAAAGAGATAAAAAAATAACAGGAACACAAACATACATTGACACATGGTCTCAAATGTGACTCACCTCAAATCTATAACATGGTATATTGCCTTCAAAGAATAAATGTTTTTTATTTTGTATGCTCTGGTAGATAATTTTTTCTTCTATACATCTTTGTAAAACGTTTTGCAGTTTTGTTTTTTATTATTCTGGGATTTGTTCCCTTTTTTTGTTTAATTGATCCAATTTTTATTCTTTGTATATAATTTTTTTGTTTCTTTTTTTAGTTATCATAATAATAATATGATGTATTTTTTATATGCTAAGGTAATGAATTTTTTATTATTATTCTATTTATATTTTTAATAGATTTGTTTTTCAGTTTAATTTTTGCTATTGTAAAGTTTTTCCTTCAGTTTTATTAATCCAACCATTCTTTGTATACAATTTTTTTTTGTTGCTTCCATTTTTTTTTTGTGTTTCCATTTTTTTTTAACAATATTATACACAATTTTTACTATGTGTGTTTTTTTTCTATTAACAAAAAAAAAGGTATTGTAAACCTATAAACTCTGTAACCTATTGTAACCATTTGTTTTCTTTGTGAATAAAGTTCCTTTGAAACGTAATAATAATAATAATAATAATAATAATAATAATAATAATAATAATAATAATAATAATAATAATAATAACAACAACAACAACTTTTTTATCTTTTTAAATTAATATATATAGACAAGTATTCATGCATGTTGAATATGTATTTTTGTCTATATATGAAAATAAATATCACATTTTTATTGTGTTACAATTTTAATTAAACATTTTTTTTTCTGGAACTAATAAACTGATTAAAAAGATTCCCCCTAATTATTATTACTATTTTGTTATAATTACTACCAAAAAAAATACACTTAGTTGATCCCACACATTCAGTTTTTGTTCTTTGATATTATTTTTGATATTTAGAAGTTTATATTAAAATGTGAATATAATCGCTGATGCTTTTTTTATATTTTTTTAAAAATAAAAAATAAAAAAATACTGTTCTGCTTAAAAATAGTCAAATGGTTAATTACTTGGAAAGTCCTATTATGACCAAGCATTGAAAGTTATAAGTTGAGCAACACTCTTCTATTGAGTTAAATCAAATAAGATCAAAAAAAAAAAATCAAATGATTAATCATTTGGAAGATTATATGATACTTAAGCACTATAAATGACAAGTTAGTTTTTAATCTTTGACTATATTACTTGTATTAATAAAATCCACAAACTGTTTGTTTTTTATCTTTTTAATAGTCAAGTAGGATGATTTTAGCATGTGAAAATCACTTGAACATATAATTACAAACAAAACAATTCAGTAATAAATGAATTTTCTTTAAAAAAAAAAATTCACTTATTTGTTGTAGTATTAAATTTTTTTATAAGAGCTAAAATTATTTCCATATAAATTTAACAGTTAATTTATGAGTTTTGCCTTTCAGAGAAGTAATTATGATTTTATATATTTTAATTATCAGAAATGCTATTTTAATGCATTTTCCATTAAAAAAAAGATCAAAAAATGAATTACTTTGAAGAAGTTGCGATACAATATAGTTTATTATATTATATTAGTAGAAATAGAAATTTAAATTCTTTTTGCGTATAAAAATTAACTATTATTATAGTCACAATCAAAATATGCTAAACATTTGAAAGTCTATGTAAGGACAAGGTTTTACCTTTTAATATAGAATCTGCTGAGTGCACTTTCAGTGAATAATTCTGATGAAATTCATCGAAAGTATATTCAGCTGATTTTATGTCATAAAGAAAAAGTAAAAATTTTTCATTATGCAGACATTCAAATGTTTGCATAAGACCATAATCAACAATAGGAATATCAATATTATTATAATTATATGTAAAAATACTTTTTAAAAGCTATAAAATAATTATTAAATTAATTGTAATAATTCAAATTTTTGACTTTTTTTTTTTTATAGAATGATTTTGAAAGTAAATAAAAAATATCAAGACATATGGGAAGAGTTGATCAGCATGAAATTTACTTCAGTTTAATATACAATCAAGTGATTATTCTCAGAAAAAGCTTTTCAAAATTAAAACTTTAATGATTAAATTTGCAAGTAGTCCTGAGTTTGTTTATAAATATTATTAGCATTGTATATTTTATTTTAATGAATTGCTCTATTAAGAATATTTTTTTATGAATAAAAACAACAGATATATGTATATTGATTTTATTATTTCAATGTAAGATTTGTATTAGACTAATCATTTTTTTATATTATATATATATGAAAATAAATGAATGCTTTGACACAAATACGTTTTTTGTATATTTAATCTTTAAAATCAAATGTATAATAGAATGGCTTTATGTGTGAATTCTTATACAGTGAAATAATAAATGGAGTCACTCATATATATCTATATACATTATTATGTGTGATTTACAGAAAATAAATATTTTATATCAAGTCACTATCTCTTTATTTTTTATCAGTTGTTATTTTGCTTAAAGTCAGATTACTAAACAAAAAGAAGACAAATGCTTAATATTGATATAATTTTTATAAGTACTAAATTTAACCATAAATTTTAAAGATAATGAACAAATATCATTGCCTCCTTTTTTCTCCATTGGAAATATTTTATTGCACATTATTATAATAGTATTTAATATCAATAATTATGCTCTTTTAATGCTCGTTAAAGAAGTTATATTTATTAATAATTTATTTAAAGCTTAGCGCTTTCAAAGCTCCATGTCTTCATATTCATAAGTGTGTGCGGTTGATAGTGATGAGGGGAAGTATTCAAATGTATGTTAATTAGTTAGATGTTTCAGTATTTTATTTAAAATATTGTTTGAATTAGTTTGTCCATCTTTTTGAAATGGTGAAACATGTGTCTTTTCTATTAATTCATTGGGTGTCATTATTTATGAAATATGCCTCCTTTATTTTGCGCCTATGGTCATTTCTCTCTTTGCACACTATTCTGGAGTTGTGGGTTAGTTGATCATCATCATAATTAATTTTTTTAAAAATTATAAAGAAAAATTGAAAGAGGAAAAAAAACTATAATCACATTTATAATAAACATAATATTGCTTTTAGAATTAAAGAAGTTAATAATAATTATATATAATAGAATACACATTGAATATTTTATCAATAGAAAACAAACCTTCTAAATTAACTTTACACAATAGCATTTGAATATAGATACAAAATATCAAGTAACTGTATTAATAAGTGGAATTAAAAGAGTATATATATATTTGCTCAAATAAATACGATAATAATAATAATAATAATAATAATAATCTAATTTCTAACTTAAATAATTATAAAATAACTAATAAATATATTGATTGTTTTACTAATGATAGTAAAAAGAAAATATGAAAAATAGTGAAATAAAATTAAAATAATAAAACAAATATGGAAATAAAGATTCTTAAAAACACATCTTCTACTAATAAAATTTTATGAAAACTAAATAGAAAACACAACAAAAAATTAAAATGACAATTACAATTCTACTGTAAAAGAAAAAAAAAATTAAAAATATATCACTTAATGATTTTAATGAATACAAATATAATAATAATAATAACAACAACAACAACGTTTTTAATAAAAGGAAAAGCAATGAGATTAATAATTATGTTAATATAAAAAATGTATACAATTTTATGCTAAGAATATCAAGATCTAGGCATTATAACAAATTATTTAGAAGAAACAGAATAAACTAATAACAAGATCACAGCAACATTACAACAGCAAACAATAATTTGTAAATGAAAAATGAATATGATTTACAAAAAGTTTGATTTAAAAATGTTTGAGTTTATTGGCAATTATAAAGAGAGAATTATAAAGAAGACTTTGTATTAAAGAATTAAAACTACAGTCTAAATGAGTTTATAATATATTGTATGAGGAAGCCACTATATTGATTAATTAAATTTTTACATTTACTGTAAAACAAAAATGTTAAATTTAATTTGTACCAAAATTAATAGGATTTTGTTCTATAATGGCTTGAGTAACAAAATAATAGATAATTTTTTAATTTATTAATTATTGATTTTTTTATTGTATATAGAAATTATATGATAATTTCAAAAATTATATTTTTACAAAAGTTAATTTGTTGATATATGTCACAACAGTATGTCAATTAGTATCATCAACCATCTAAGTCCTAGATGAGATATGATGAGAAAGATAGACATTACCTGAAAAGGAGTAAGGTGCTTTAGTTTAATTGGCTGATGACCTGAAGGGATTCATATTATGTAGAGTTTAACATTTATCCTTCATAAGTATAGGAGGTGATGTTCTAGTTATAAAGGTACTTTTATCATCTTATCTTTTAGTAGAGCACCATTAACTTTATACAAGATGATGTGAATTGAATTCAATATATTTTCATTATACCTTAGCATTATTTATTATAAAATCACAGCAAATTAAATATTATGAGAATAATTATCCATTTTAAGGTCTAAAAACTTTTTTATCTTTTTTGTTATCTGGTCATTCATTAGAGAATAGTTAGCTAACCTTTTGTTAGTTCTTTATTAACTGTCTTTTTTGATCATTAACATAATATGCATTTTAAATCCTAAGTAAATCATAACTCAAGACATTTGAATCCCACTATTGATTTATAATTTATTATTTATCAACTTATATTACTATATCTAGTTTTTTATTATTTTATTCATGTTGATCTTTATTCTATGGTGTATAACATGCTGCCTTAGATAGAAAATATATTATTTATGGAACACTAACAATGTGGACATTATGCTAATTATTTAAATAGTTGATTAACATATTAATTCCATTGATATGTGTTGGTATAATATTATTGTGAAGTAACTAACATTTATGTTTAATTAAATAATTTTGTTAAAGAATTAAATCAGTCAACATGACAAACTTTACATTATAACTTTAAATTTGGGAGAGTGAACATTTCAGATTTCATGAAAAAGCTTTTCAATATAAGCTGAATTATATTAAGACAAATTTACATATAGAAATTTAATTTAAATTTCCATTTATATCATTATCCCTTTTTATTTGCATATAATAAAACTTTTATGTTAACAATCTATACTATACTCATTTAAATAAAATATTAAAATTGAGATTAATATTATATTACACTGTCTACTTTTAAGAGAAAATTTAGATTAAATTTCTGTAAAAATGTTCTTTTTTTAGAGTAGAAAATATTATAAGAGATAAAATAAATACAATTCTTTTAAAAATTCATTCTGTTGTTTATCTGAGAACACATAATTTTTATACAAGTTAGATTTTAAAATAATTTTTAAAGTTTCTGAAACTTTATACAATTTTGAAAAGGTACTACAATAGATCAGTTATGAAATTTGAATCTTTTTAATTATTTGTGATAAAATATATGTTTCTAGATTTCTATTTTAGATAATTAGAAATTAAACATTTACTTTTCATTTTGATCAATTAACATATAATGGTTTATTATTTAATAAACTCTGAATTGATAACATATTTTAAATCTTGGTTCACCATATTCCACTTACTTGATGAAGTGAATCAACAGTTGCAGAGAAGGAAACTTTTTTATTTACTCAACCATATTATATTCAATTATATTTGTAAGAGATTTTCCATTTGATCATAATTTATAAGCTATTTTTTCATTTCCAGATATTAGTACATTTCTATAAAACACACTTTTTAAAAACTAACTTGCATGAGTTTTACATGACAAACACAAGATCTAATACAAGATATGCAAGCCAAAAGCTTTCTTTTTTTGTAATATTTTAAAAAAGATTTTTCAAATAATTCATTAGTTATAAAAAAATAAGCCTGTTACATTTTAACCCTCAACAGCTACAACCAATATGTAATACCTTAAGGTTATCTCTGAAAGAAATATAACTTTTAATTAATTTATTTAAAGGATGAATTTAATTTAAATAAAATACTTTGTATTAAAACAAAAAAATAATACATATGTATTGAAACATTTGATATAATATCTGTTATATGTAGGTTTAAATATTTAATTGTACTTTTAAAATTCCAACTGGTATTTATTTCTTAACTCTTTTACTTTCTTAATGACTTTATCTCTTTTTTTCTAATATCTACCCTATTTATAGCATTCTCATTACAATGAAGTGATTACTTCAACATGTATAATTGTATATATAGAGAGAGATTTTAATTTTTAACTTTGTGTATTTTTTAATGTTTATAGAAATATGTTATATATTATTGATTAATGCAAAGATTTAAATATGTTAAAAGTTAGAAATAATAATATTTTATTTATTTATATATTATTATTTACTATCTTCACTTTCATTTTTAATTTTTCTTATTTTTTTTTTATTCTGAAAGTATTAGTCTAGGTTTGTCAAAATATTAATTAAGTATGGCAAAATGTCACTTGTAGTAGTAATAATAAAATTTTTCTAAGGAGAAAAAAAAAAAGATTATTTATAAATGGAAAAAGCACAATAAAATGCTATTGTGATTTTTTTTTTAAATTTATAATAAAAACTTTATTAACAAAATAAATATTTACAATTTATACAAATAATTAAACAAATGATAAACATATGTTACAGTTTTGTATAGCAAACCCAAAGAATTTGATATATTTCACTATTAAGACAAAAAGACTCCAGGCTATCAAATAGTTATCTTCAACTCAAGGAGATTGACCTATAACAATGTAATAGAAGGAGACTCTAAGACATCAAGCAAATGCAACTCAAATGAGCAAAGCATGTAACAAAATGTTTGATTAGCCTAAGGAATAAGCCACCCAAAAGAATTCCAACTTTTACTCAAGACAAATGTTTATCTGATAATCTCATATAGAGTTATTGCAGGACCACCCCAGATTCAATTCATCTTCCTTGGCAAGTATCTCAGACATTGATTGAAATAAGTTTCCCAATCACTATAGAGTTTTTTCAGCCAATAGAATTTCTTGTTATCGAATATCATAGTATATCTTATATACCATATTGTCTTAAGGGGTATGCACAGTTACCATTGCATCATGGGGGTTAAATTTCTCAATGTATTGACTAAGAAGAAGTTTTAAGTTGAGGATTGGCCTGTGGAACCCTCTAGCTCTTATCTGTCCAAATGCCAAACATTTTTCGAATAGATGCTGAAAAGTTTCATCACTAGATTTGCATAGTAAACAGATTGGATCCAAATTTATATGTAGTTGTTCATTTAGAACCTTAGCTGTTGGAAACAAGCCATTCATTAGTTTAAAAACAAATTTCAAGTAGGATTGGGGTGCATATATAGAGTGGAACTTTTTCAACACATTTTTTTTTTTGATATATCCAATCATGCATTGTCATGACTTTTAAAATGATTCATTAAATCTTTAGGTTTAATACTTTCCAAACTGGGCAAATTCAGATCATCCTGGAGATCCCTATAAGCAGTGAACAGGTCGACTATAAAAGATTTTCCCTTACATCCAATTTTATATAATTTAAATATTAAACTGGGTTTAATATAAAAACAATTCAATCTTAATGAAGTTATCACAAATAAAATAGCATATTTAATTATAGTTTTGACTAACTAATATTGAAACACAATAACTTTAATATCAAATTGAGCATTGCAAGTCTATTTAAATAAAAATTGAGTATCATTTTTAATTAATATTTACATATTTATATATCTTTTAAAGCTTCGTTATTTAAAAAATAGTTGGATTATAAGCTTTCCCTTGTCGATTAACATTAAACCAATTCAAAGTAGGTTTTATTTAAATTATCACTAAGATTTATGTTCAAACTTTAATATCAAATTGAACACTGCAAGTCTATTTAAACAAAAATTGTGTTGCTATGTTTGATATAAATCTATCAAGCAATTGATGAAATCAGATTTGATTGACATAAACTTATATCCTGCAAGTTGTTGGTTAATTTTTCATCAAATACTGCTTTATATAAACTAATTAAATTTCAATAGAAAGGAAAAGTAAAACAACATTAATATATTACATATTTAAGTGGGGCTAAATTAATAAGTGCTTATATGATTATATGTATATCTATATACAAACATATACCATTTTAAATAATTATAAGTTATATACATATATAATAAAATCTCACTGATGCTTTGTTCTCTCACTGTACCATATATAGTCAATGTATTAGAGGAAATATTGCATTGTTATTATTTCAATTTTTTAAATACCACAATTCTTCTTTTAAAAATACTTCATGTATTAGAAATATAACTTTTCAAGACTCTCAAACTTTATGCAATCCATACATTTTATTCTCTAACAGAGACATAATTGTTGAGAAAAATTTATTGCTTATTATTTTAAAATATAAATTAAAATTGTCTCCCTACAGCAATTTGACAGAAATCTCATCAATTCTCTGTACAGTTTAATCTTATCTACCAACTTGCATTTTTGAGTGTTATAGCTTTGTTATTTGTATTAGTCAAACTTCCCATATACATTTGATTAATCTTTTCAATATATTCTCTTGGTTTTTTGTTCAACAATTATTTTATTCCTGTGACTTTTTCCAGTTCCTTTTTTTAATATTTACTACTTTTACATAATTCCTTGACCTCATGCATTTTCCTTGTAAACACTTTTGCCAAAATGTTCATTTCCACATCTTACTTAATTGCTAAACTTTTTATTTTTGAATAATTTTACTTTATATCAGTGTTTTACTATTCTTTTTTTTATCATTTATTATTTCTCTCATTACTGTTTATTTTTTTAATTGATTTATCATGGGTTGGCAATAATAACTGCTTTTGTTAAATTTTTTTGGAATTATTTTTATCTTTGATATGCATCAGTAATATCATTTAACATGTGCTACAAACAGTAAAGATGTTATCTAAAGTTTTAAAGGAAAAGAAAATATATTGACTTTATATCATTATAAGTGTAGAAGCATTTTGATAGATGTATTAGAAGTATATAATCCATTATCCAAAAAATATAGCAATATTCTAACTTGTCTTGGCTAGAGTCCTCCCTCCCCTTGATCAGGCATTGATTTAAAATCTTTAGTTCTCTAGTTTAGCTACTCTAAGTGTTGTGACCAACAAGAGAAAACAAAAGTATTATAAGCTATCATAGGGAAAAGAATAACTTTGTAGCAGAATGATTAATATAATGATCTGCCATGCATACAAAATTGAAACTTCAAGTTATGGCTCAATGAATATTGAAAAAAATTTCAAATCAATTACAGTTTCAAACGATTTTGTTCTTCGGGTAACCAATCCATTGTTAATCTAGATAGCTAACCAGCAATGATTAGTAAAGGAATATCTAATTATTATTAGCTAGGGGATAAAGTTCTAGGTAATCTAGATTGTTTAGATTAATCTTGATATGGTGACTGTAAAAACTAAAAATATGATTGCATTATAATGCAATGTTCATCCGCGATGAAAAGTTTCATACTTTACAGGCACTGGTGGTTTACTTTTACCTTTCACAGAAAAATGGTTATGAATGGGCAGGTAAGTAAAATGAATTTTGAATTTTATATACGGGGGGAGCACATCTATATATTAATACAAATCCTTTTAAACCTATTAAAGCTCGTAACAGCTGTCAGCTTTGTTCCTATTTTAAAATAAAATGTACTTAAAGGCATATTGTACTTTTTTTAAAAAAAAAAACTTTTGAGTTGCATTTAAGTTCTTTATTGATTATTTTTAAAGCTGTGTTTTTAAAACCTTCTAGCATTTTAAAGGAAATACTTTTAACATTTGTCATTTTAAATACATAATAGGAATTTCATTTTTATAAAAGTTTAATAATCAAATTTTTTAAAAAGCTTAATCTTTACAAATTTGTTGATATTAATGAGATTTTGAGGATGTCTTTCTGATGCTTGTTTTTCTTTACACTTTAAACTAATATTTCCTTTTTAGTCGTTAGTAATTTCCTGCCTGCTTTTTTTTTTCTAGGTGTCTCTAAAGATTTTCATCACATTCATAAAAAATTAAGTTTCCAAAGTATGATTTCCTTACCTTTTCTCTTTCAAAGCTTTTTTGAGAATGTTTTATTCAAAAACTGTCAAATTTTTAGTATTAATAAAAGCTTCTGAGAAAGAAAAATGCTAATAGAAAGGACTTTTAATGCAACATTTTAATAAAAGGATTTGACTTGAAGTTTGTGTGCATATCTAATTATAAATGCTATACCTAAATAAGTTACCATGTATGAAGATATATCATATGGCATCTGTAAAATTGTTGTAAATGGAAATAACACAATTAAATATTTAATTAACTTTTTATAGTTAAAATAAAAAAATACAGCAACTGAGTTGATTTTTATAGTTAATTAATAACAAGCTAGAGATCACTATTAATAATGTTAATGAATGATTCAAAAGATATTGTTTCCAAACTATAAAATATTTTTCATTATGGAGATATAATTTCATTAATTGTAACTAGATTTAAAGTGACATTGGCTACTGGAATTATTAGCACTTTTATAAAAGACTTGACTACCTGTATAGATGGGTCCCATGAAAGCAAGATAAGAAACTATAATAAATATATCTGCTTTCATAGATGAGACTTAGACCATAGACATGATTTGTAAAAAATGATGTCAGAATAATTTTTAGTTGAGCATTTATTCAAGATATATGATTGGAAAATGTTCTGTACTGAATAGTGCATTAGTTAAAAAGACTTGCTTACTCAGAACTAAATATATCTGGCTTGATTTTTAGCTAAGTAAACTTTTTAAAAAAAATCTTAGTGTAGACAGTTTGATTGAACTGTTGTGTTCACTTTGCCATTTGATGCTCAAATCTCACATACTCTTCTAAACATTCATAAAAAAATTAAGTTTGCAAGATATGATTTTCTTACTTCTTTTTTTCAAATGTCTTTGTAAATGTATTTTATTATTTTATTTATAAAACAATTAATGATTATTATTATGTGTAAATGATTTGATAATGTTAGTGTCAAGTATTTTATTAAAGCTATATGATTCATTAGACTATGAATCTAGATTACAATAAAAATATTCTGGAATACTTTTTACTTAATGTATTCACTAAAAGGTAAAGATAAACTAGATATATGAGATTCTCTTCATCCGTGTTAAATTAAATACTTTCCAGAGTACCTTAATCTTATTTTATCTTTAAATTAATATTAGCCAGATAATCATTTATTGACTAATTTGTTTATGAGTTGGCTATCTAAAAATGTGGATTTTGTTTTAGGAAATTCTCAATTAAACCACTAAACATCACATGATCACCATTTCTTATGCATGCTCAAGCTGTTAAAACACCAAAATGTATCAATACTGAACTGAAACCTGTATGACTATAAGTTAATAAGCTTAGATTGAAAATATTGTTTTCAATTTTAGACTCATAGTTTTGTAGTTAAGTAGAGATAAAAGATGGTTGCTGGATTCATACAACCATAATAATAATAATAATAATAATAATAATAATAGAAATAAAGACCCTCATATAAATCTCATTTCATTAAGAAAGATATAATATACAAAGAATGAAATTAGAAAGTAATAGGAATATATTCAGTAAAAGATATAGATTGGAATAAATATGTCATAACCTTCCTTCTCATACGCACATTCCAGCATTAAATTTAAACCATTCATCTTAAATGAGCATTAAAATCTTGACAATAACTTCAAATTTTAACTCTGTAAGGATAGGAGAATTGTAAGGATATCTTTGCAATTTAAACTTTATCACTCACTACCAAATCCAAATCATTTTATCCTCCTTTGATATTGAGATCATCTTTGCTTTAGATGGAGTTTCATCTAATCCCATGTTATCAAATAAATATATATTTTTAGTTATGAAATATATAAACCCACACACACATATATATAATTTTACAACACAATTATGTAAGTAAAGTGTTAAAATTTTCTTATCATAATAGAAAATTTAAACCCTATACAGGAGGGAAATTGTAAGGGTTACTTACAATCTTGTCAACCTCACTTATTTAAGTAAAATAAACTAAAAAATATAAGTGTAAATTTATGAATAGTAAATACATTATATAAACAAGTATATATACACAAGACTTAAAGGTTAAACTATGAAACATTAATAATGTAACTCAGTTCAAATAAATAGGTGTTTTAATAAAATTAAAACAATAAAATGATTATTTTAGATAATTCATATATACACCTATAAAATGGTTATTTTTAAATCATATATATATATATATATAAATATTAACAATTATTTAAATTGATTAACCTTAATAATCAAGACATCAAACCTAGAGACAACCTTAGTTCAAGTCGCATCTTAGCAACTAAACACAAAGAAAAGAAAATTTATAATCCAATTATTCAATTATTAATAATATTAACAATAGCTGAATATGAAATCATGAAATCAAATTGTATATTTAAAACATGCTACTGGAAGTTCTACTATAAAAGCTG
Source organism: Epiperipatus broadwayi (assembly GCA_028023455.1). NCBI lineage: Eukaryota > Metazoa > Onychophora > Udeonychophora > Euonychophora > Peripatidae > Epiperipatus > Epiperipatus broadwayi. The sequence goes on from JAQFVV010014050.1 coordinate 23,812, forward strand.
GATCAAATAATTTCTAAATTAATCCTATATTTTGCCAATGAACTAGCCATTACATATAGTCATTTTGCTGTGTTCGAATTCCAAACATATTAAAATATGGATCAATAATTTGAATGAATCTTCTTGTTGATATAATTTTTATTAGAAAAGAACTTTAATTTCACTCAATAAAAAGAGTAAGTAAATTGCTCTTTAATATTATCAATTATGATTTCAAAACAAAATTATATATATATTATTTATTAATTAAAGGATCTAGTAATAAAATTATTCTAAATTAGAATCATAAAGAAGATAAATTTTCATCAAAAAATATTTATATATGTAAATCAAATTATATTAAGAAGTTAATCAGTATATAAAATGCATCGTGAATAGACCATCTTGTCATAGGATCCAATGCTTTTATCTTAACCTAAAATAATGCAATTATTCATTCCTACTGAAATGCCTAATTTATAAGCAAACTTCATCTATATAATTAAAAATGCAATCTCAATTTATATTGAAATAATTTATGGAAGAAGATGTCAACATCATATAAGAAGAAAAATTCAGAACAACAGAGTATATTAATTGACTTACCAAAGATTGATAGCCAGGAAATAAAGAACTTTATCCCTAATAAACATTAAGAACTTAATCCTTAATGGACATTACTTCACAAAGCATGGAAATGAATAGGATAAAACCATAAACTTTTAATATATATTATCGTTAAGTATATCATCAACTTCAGACATCTAATTTTATTTCCTTTGCTTCCAAAATTCATTTACATTGAAATAGTCCATTTAATAAGATTATTATATGAAGAGAAATGGAAATATCATTGATTTAAATATATATATATATTTGTAATAAAATTTAGGTATTCCTTATAAAGTGACCTGATTGAGATAAAATAACTTAATATGGAGATAAGATTTTATTATTCTTCATATTGATTTTATTCTTGACAGAACAGAAATTTTTTATATAGTACTAACATAATTAACTTAGTAATATTTATTTATTACTCTTTGTGTAAATGATTAACATTCTTGGGTGTGAGATTTTTTATTTCATAATAATGACTACACATAGAAGGGGTTCTTATAAAATTGGAATTCCTATACAAGATGTGGATAATGTAAAATCTTCATTTATACATACATTGTTCATATTAAATTTAGCTAGTTAGTATTATTATAATTTTTTTGGTTAAATTATAAAATTTTATTTATTATTTATTAAAATTTTATCATTGTATGATGCATATCTGCTATGGGGATATGGGAAGGTATTATTTATATTTGATATTATAAAATAGTAGAAATGTATATAAAGCATTTGTAATTGTAATTTTTTGTTATATATAAAATAAATTTAAATTGTTATCAGTTAATAAACATTGTTAAAGTTTATTTGAAATTCAAGGAGGTCTCTGATTTATTTTAATTATTTATTTATTTTCCAAAATAAATAAGATATGGATACACATACCCATATACAAATATAATACTAATTTAATATCTTGATAATTTGGTTGAAATTAATTTTAAAATTGATTGAAATTATATTAAGTACTATTACTAATGAAGGACATTGATGGAAACACGTGAAGAGAGTTAAATATAAAAACTACCCTGAGTTTGAATATTGAGGATAACAGAACCATCTACAAAGGTGAAGATTGGATGAATTAATCTAAATTGCATCTGTATTGAATATTTAATTCTAAATTATTTTATTTGAAATAGATTCAATCTTGGATTAAAGTTAAAACATATCATTCATAGTATCCTATATGATGACCCTAAATCTGATTAGAGTTAGATGAGACCACCTTCATTTCTTTAGGGGATCCACACTATTACATATCCTAAGATCTAGGTGCAGTGCTCTCAGATCCAAGGCTCCTCACTGATGAAACCATAAGCTAGAAACTAATCTGGGGATATTGGATGAGTAGGAACTAGATAGGGATTTTATGCACGAGCCTTCTTGCATCCATTAATTATTCTGGCTTCCACTAAGTGGCACTACAGTATGGAGAGTTTTGCCTGTTTTAAATTCTCAATTACTTGAAAAAATTTCCAAGTTAATCTTCACATTTAAATACAAGGCAATGTGCATTTTAATTAATCATTCCATTTTTATTATTATATCAATTTTAAAATATTAAGTATGTACAAAGTAGTAAATGGTTTAAATTGAAATACTTTCCTCTGATCCTTTTTAAATTACTTTATATAGCATTAAGAGAAAACAGATTTCAAATAATAGTTAAATGAAGATATTTGTTCACCATTGGCCACATAGTGCACATACTTAAAGGTTTATTGCCTTAGTAAATATTAATTAATATGAGATGTTGAATAAAATGTATTCAGGGGAAATAAACAAAAACCATTAGACAGAGAAGATAGTCTTAAGTATATGATTTAAAAGACGTAAAAACAATTATATAAATTATTCATAATGTCATCTAAAATGCAGTATAACTATCCAAATCATCAAATTAATATTTATTTACTTTTTTACTTTTTTTATAACCATTTACATAAATAATATATCATAGAATATTTTTTTATATTAAAAATGAGTTCAATATAGTTAAATTCTGAAACATATAGATGGATCTTACAATCAATTTCATTGTGGTGTTAGCCAGCCAATAACAACATTAAACATAAATCATAAGAGGCTTGAATCTTAATATGTATATTATTTTTTTCTGAGTATTTCATGAGATATTTCTTGATAGCAGTCTTGTACCAATGAGATGACTTGATTATGATTTTGTTGTCATTATAATTACTTGAAACTTGGGAACATATGAAACTATTACTTTTTAGTTACAATGTTACTCAATAAATAATGTTTTTATCCATTAAAGATGAATTTAGATAGAAAAACAATACCTTTGCTAGTGGCAGTGAATGTGATTACAGGCTTGGTTAATATATTATGAAGGAGCTAAAAAGATGAAATGTTATTAAATAAGGCAAAACTCTCCATACAGTAGTGCCACCCTGTGCCAACCAGATTAATCAATGGATGCCAGAAGGCTTGTGCATAAAATCCCTATCTAGTGCCTACTCATCCATTGATTACTCTGGTCGGCACAGGGTGGCACTACTGTATTAAGAGTTTTGCCTTGTTTAATAACAATTATGTGCTAGTATAAGAGATAGTGATCATGTGAAGATGATATGTTTTATTTAAATTTAATATTTAATTTATTTATGGAAACATGTAATATATTTATAAGTTTTTATATGTAATTTGAAGTGAGAAGCTTGCAATTTTATAGCATCTTTATTATGTTTATTTTATAAATAATTTTTTTTATTGGTGATTCTATTAAACTATACATTTTAAAAATATTTATTATTTCTGAAAATATACATATTTATAAAAATGTGCAACAAAATATTCATATTTGGAGATATATACTAACAATTTTTATTATTATTTCTAATTATATAGATAGTAGAAATTTACTGGAAAACAGTTTTTTTTTTTTTCAATAGAAAACAACACAAGATACAATACTAGAGAGTTTTTCACTTTCTTTTATTTAAATGTAAACAAAAAAACACATAACTATGAATTATGATTATTTTTATAGTTAATAAAAATACAGTTGAGTTCTTACCCAATTAGAATGTATTTGAAGATATGCTTTTTAATTGTGTAAAAGGCAATGCGTTAATAATAATAAAATTCATAAAATAAATAACATATTCTTTACATATTGTAACAGAATCTCTCTATGTCTCTATTTAGAATAACATTTATAACTGAAATGTTCTCAACCCCAAGTTAAGAGAGTAATTTATATATCTGATTGGTTTGTGAATTTTAAATTTTATAATAATAATAATTTATATAATTTAGAGGTACCATTATACAAACATAGGAGTTAATATGGTTAATATTTTTACACATTAATGAGACCAACAGTCAAACAGATTGAATATAATTATGCAGCCATAGCCACCTTTCAAGACCAAATCATTTATTCCATGATTGCAAGAAGCAAACTCCTCTCATGCAGATACTTTTTTTTATATTGAGAATAAATCCTCAGGCAACATTCAGTTAAAAAACTTGAGTATCTATAAAAGAGGGGTTTAAAATGTCTCAAGTGTTTGATTCTCTGACTAGCACAAGAAGCAAGAAACTTACATGACTCAAGCTATTAGACAATTTATGATACAATTTTATCTTAATTAATATTGTATGGTGATGTATTGAGAGAGAGAATTAAACCAAATTAACAATTTAAAACATCTTTATTCACACAAACATATAACAATAATCAATAATAAACTAAATTACAGTAGTTATAGAATTATTTAGTATTGACCAGTTCATTTTTAAATAGGGGATCAGAATTCCATTAATAAAAGTTTGTAAAGAGAATAAATCTGTCTAGATTTTAAATTATATATATTTACATAGGTTTTGTTATAGCTTTTTCTGGAGTGCACTCCTGTCTTCTTGACAGTTGATTGAGCTTATGGTTGGCATTCCTAGTTTCTTTTAACAGCTTATTGCTTCTTTTCAGGACAGCATGTATTTTGAGCCTTGTTCAGTGGTAATCTTCTATAATAATGAGCACATATCTTAATACTAGCAGTCAAGAATATTTATTACATTTTAGGTGGTCCAATGTGAAAAAATTGGGCAGTGAACACTGAATGAACACCCCCTTTGCAAGCTTAGCAATGCATGGTGATATTAAGATGTCCACATAAATAGCTACACATTGTTGATCGATGAACTGGTTGTTCTCAATAAAGGAATCTGCAACATTAGTTTATCTAGCTGGTAGTAGAATAAATAACAACACACTACTTTTAATATCAACAAACTGAAATGACAGCTGATTAAAATGATAACTTTTAACAGCACAACTCAGCAGACTTAGCAAATTTAATAGCTTTTATATCCTTGACAAACTCATTGTCTCAGATCACCCATGTCATTAATTTCAAAATCTTTTGCTTATTAGTTAATCCTCTTTTTTTCTTAATTACAACATTAGTTATAATATTATCTAATCAGTTGGAAATATTATTGATTTCCAGTAACATCTAATTTCCTTCTGATTAGACCATTTACAAAATTATTATGATTTTTGATTAGATAATAATTTTCTCTAATTAAATAGTTTTTAATAATAAATTTATACAATCATTTACATTATTCTTTAAACTTGCAATTTAGTTTTTTGTCTTCATTTCAATTGTAACATTTTGGAATTTAAAAGAACAAATAAGCTATTTTTTGAAATAGTAAATCTAAAAAATTCCTACATTGCAACATGCTTTAAGTAAACTTCTTAAATTGAATTAAATATATATATATAATACACAATCATTTATGTAATTTATTATTTTAAAGAGCTATAAATTATAATATACGAATCGATGTACTAAAAAATACTCTATTGAGTTTATTGTGAAATAAATTAATTATAATAGCTAGCTTCTAAGTTATAAACTATGGTAATACAAGGCTTAAAGGATCAGTTTCAAAGTAAATCTCTTCATCAGCTTTTCTATTATAAATTACTAAGCATATATCAGAAGAGAACAGAATTTTATTTTATATGAGTCAGATTGTTAATGTCAATGCTAATTATCCATTTATTATTTAATGCTTTGCCTATCAGCATTCACATAGAATTATTTTTTATTTACATTTAAAAATCTTTTATATATTCTATTCATATACAAATATATGTTATAAAAAATATCAAATATATAGTATGAAAAGATTTATAAAATTGAAAGAAATTTAATAAATTTTAATAAACAATAATTGATATGCACAATTTATTCCATCCCAGTTGTAGCTGATTATGTATGTGTATGTAAAATAAGAATTTAGACTTTTCATACATATACCCACAACTATTTTTACTCTATATAATCATTAATTTTTAAATGAATAATATTAATTTCAATGGTGTAAAATTTTCATTATGTTTTGATCATAATCCATGTCGCTTGGGGATTTTAAATAACATTCTATATTCCCATACATGTATTTATATTTAAAATTTACTTTTTATAAGCAAATTATCAACAGTTTACATAATTAGAAAATGTGTTCCTTATAATAGAAGAAAGTTTAACTTTAGCTTTGAAAATTAGCACAATATATAAATCTCAAACATATATATATATGATCTCACCTAACTACAACTTTATAGTCTTTAGCTATCAAAAGTATTTTACATTATTTGATTGCTATGGAAGTCTTGGAACAATCATCTTGCCACTTGTTATATAAGCAAATTATCTATGATTTATCAAGTAGGATTTTAATCAGAGTTAAACTAACAATTTTTTTAACCATACTAAACTTATACATTACATGCAGAATCATCCTTGATCTCGTGGCACCTAGATGAGCTATCCACCCCATTCATAGGTCACTTGCAAACCCTCAAAATAATACTATAGTATTGTACACTGGTAAGTTGACCATATCTGATTATAAAACGATTATCATTTATTATTTACATCATTTTATATCACTTAAAAAAATATTTTTTTTTATGTCTCATTTTTGATAAACTCTACTATCCCTGTTTTAACAACAGTTATACACAAGCATAAGAGGGGGTGGTCATGTGATGTTTATTGGCTTCTACTATCCATACTTAATTTTTTCTTAATATTATCATTTTGTTTAACTTTATATTAATAAAATTATTAACTTAAAATTTATATTGTCATATTTACATTTAATCAATACATATAAAATTTTATTTACATTTACTATTATCACTATATTGCAATATTTGATATTTATATATTAAAACAGAGTGTATTTATTATTTCAATTACTGATATCAAAATGACATCATTGACAAATTACAAAGATAAATATACAATGTTTACAAATTTAAAAAACTTTAATTATAGATCAAATATAATTAGTAAGCATAAAATTTAATTAGATCATTAATTTTATTTTTTTTAAAAGTTGAATCATACTTTTATTATTTATATCAAAATTAATGCAGAAGTTCAGTTATTGAAATTAATACTGTATCTGCAAATTAAGATTAAATTAAGTTTTTTCCTTCGCATTTCCAAATGTGAAAATGTTAAAAGAGAATGGCAAATTCTTCTATTTTAACAATAACAACAACAACAAAAAAAAAAACCAAGAATTATCTTATTTTTAGATTTTGATTCTTCTTAATAATTCACACTTTCAATTATTATTATTTTTACAAATCTAAAACATGCTAAGCATTAATATCAAACTTTAAATTATAAAGACTACTTTTTCTGTACGAGTGACAATAATAATAAAAAAAATTACCTCTGGCTTTATTGCTCGAGAGATCATAAGAAATTCGAGCACTCGGAATCCGAGACTGGAATTGGTCTGAGGACTCTACACTCCAGAGTCTGATATTTTACTACTGCCTTAAATGACACACAGCAAAAACTTGTTCACATTTCTTTAATTACATTATTTATTATATGCTAGATATGGATTGATGTATAAATAAACATTTAAATAAATATTTGTAGCAAATTTGACAGTATAGATTGAAAGCAATGCCAATTTTTTTTTTTTAATTAACTTTCATTGTTTATTTATTTAACTTTGTGACTTGTAATCTTTGAATTATACTGTTTATTTGTAATGGGAAAAAAATCTTTTAATTCCTACTTTCACATATTAAAAAATATTTAATTATTTAGTAATGCTAATCATAAATTACATGTTTACACAGCAAAGCTGGTATTTACATACATTCTAATAGAAAAAATATATATGTTTGGTTATGGTAAAATACCTTCCCAAAGGTACATTGAAACAATATAGTTCTATGTGAAGAAAGAGAAAATACGATCTTTATTGACAGTAATTAAATCCACCTAATGTATATCAACATATTGTGACTACACCTAAGGTATGGAAACTACTAATCAACCCACTCCCCAATTGCTTTGACCACCTGAAACAAATACATCATTTACCACTAACAAATTTGCTTTGAAACTTGCCATTCTGCCCAATGCATGTCATCCAGGCACTCATGTCATACCAAAATTTGTATACAAGAACCTTAGCATACAACTATTCAACTGTTATTAATTTCACAAACTATTTCTCACAAAAAATATACAACATTGAAAATCTTTATCCAATTGTAATAGTACCATTTAATACAAAACCAGCTCCAATAACCACCTTAATAACATTCAGCCTATCTATATTGGTCCAATAGCCATCAAGATCATCGAGAAAGTCATTAAAGACATAATTGAGCTATATCTTCTCCCTTTGATTTCACCATATCAGTTTGCAAAAGAGCAATCATCTAGAGGACAGGCAGCACTCCTTTTCAAGGCTGTGTTGGATTCAGTGTGAGGCCAAAAAATATATAGCCCAGTTGCAGTCCAAATAGACATTGAGTCTGCTTTTGATTCTGTGGCAATCAAGATATTAATTAAAATGTTGGCTGCTACCACAATACCTCGTACTCTTCTATATGTTATAACAAACTTGCTGCTGAATTGGGAAATACATTTTACACTCAGTGGCAAAAATTCCATATCTTTTACTCCAACACAATCAATCTCACAAGGATCCCCATGAGCTCTTTACTTTTCACTTTCTATATCAACCCTCTATTAGTGAAAATCCAGCAAACATTCATTGGCATACAAATTCCAAACACATCCAAGCAGGTAACATGTATAGCTTATATGGATGACATAACTGTCTTCCTCCCATCCAAAAAAACTCCTACTAGCCTTGCATAAAATACTACAAGAATTCACAACTACAAACAAACTTGGGGTCAATCTAAAGAAGACTGCAATTTGGTCTTTTTATAATACAAAACAATACATGGGCATATATGGGAGAAATCCATTTGCCTTTCTGTGATTTCCTTTTTATATAAGTACAAGTGCAATGAGGGTCAAAATCCAAAACAAACTTGAAGAAGAAATGGAGCAAATCACTACTTCACTCTCAAAGGCATATCTCTTAATATACTCCAAGATCCAGTTATTTAACCAGCTAGTCACAACAAAAATTACCTATTACTCACCCATTGTTACTTTTTCTAAAGAGTAAACAAAATCTCTCTGCAATAAGCTTTTGTGGCAGAGGAAGACAATGTTAATATCTGCAAAACAGCTTACCAGACTATCCATTCACAATGGCCTTGGATTCCATAGCATTTATACTTTCCATCTACAGAAGTCCACAACCTAATAGTAGTATTACTGGTACTTGACAACAATAGGGGTGATAGTGGAAGGTCAGGATGAGGATGGAAATGCAGAAATTGATCACGTACAAGTAGTGAATCTGGTGTGTAGTGGAGAAGAGAACATGCCAATAATGGCACCTCAGAGTTGTCTGAAGGTAGAGATATGGCTAGAAGGGATTGTAACTAGTGCATTGTTCAATTCAGGAAGTCAGGTATTGGTAATGTCACAGAAAATGTTTAATAAAATAAGTGACATTGATCCAGAAGTTAAAATATTGCTGTTGAAAACAGTATATGTTTTGCTGGCTAATGGTAAAAGGGCAAAGCTGACATCTAAGCAGGCCTGGATGCAAATGAACATGGAAGAGGGAAAATATAGCCAAATATTGTTGATGCTTGAGGATTTGATTCACAGGGTCATATTAGGCTCAGACTTTATGTACAAAACAGACTATGTATTGAATTATAAGTGAGGTTGGGCAAAAGGGGGTCAGCACAGGGTCCTTTGTTTCATTAGCTGCTTATTAAAGGGACCAGAAGTGAACTATACTGTAACTGAGAAAGAAGCTGTAGCAAGTTGTATGGATATTTAAAAAATTCCAGCAATGTTTAATAGGTTCTGTGATAGTAGTAATTACTGACAATAAGAGTCTTGAGTTTCTTAACCATAGCTTCCTGAGTAATAGCAGGTTATTAAAATGCAGCTTGTTCTTGCAGGAATTTAATTACAAAGTGGCATACTGTCGTGATAAAGAAAATATTGTGGCAGATACTTCAAGCTGATATCTGGTAACTCAACACTTAAGGTGCAACAGAGCATATATAGCTGCAGCTAAAATATATTAAAGAAATGAGATAGAAGACAACTTGTGTAGGTTAAAGGTGCAACAAGGAGAATACAATGATTGCAAACAAATAATGGAGTATTTACACCATCAGCTTGTAACAAAAATGGCAAATAATCCACTATGGAGAGGCAAACTACTTTTGCTTGAAGGGAGGACTCTTACAGCATGTATTTCAGGAAAAAAACAAACCTGCATTATTTTTTCAGTTGCTATGAAGAAGCAGATAATGAAATATGTGCATGAAACTTACAGACATTATGGGGCAAGTAAGGTTGAGGTATGACTGAGTCATTGGCTTTACTGGTCAGGAATGTATCCCAGTATTGCAGACATCATTGGCAAATTTACTGCATGTTCAACAATCAAGCCTCCTAACACATTGGGAGTAGGGCCACTGCAGTCTATATATACACAAGATCTGAATAGCTTAGTAGTAATAGATATCTATGGACCTTTGCCTCCATTCAATAAAATAAAATATTTTATTGTAGCATATGACATGTTTTCGAAGTCGGTAGCTGCATATCCAGTAACACAAGCTAATGCAAAACACTATTCAGCTTTTGGAATAACAGCACTTTAAGACTGTAGGAATTCCAGACAGAATCTTGTCAGATTACAGAACACCCTTTGTATCTAGTGAATGGAAGAAATGGGCAAAGAGGCATGGCATAAAACATATACTTACATCAATTTGTGACCCCCAGTCTAATCCATGTGAATGGATTATGAGGAAGTTGGGACATTTATTTTGTGTTGGTATACAAAACAATCATTGCATATGGGTGAAAGAAACCCCATGAATAGTCAACATGACAAACTAGTCAAGAAACAAATCCAAAGGATTTGAACCTGTTCGACTGCAATTTGGAAGAAATATTCCATACTTGTTTGAAACCAAGTTGCCAGTGGGGATGAATCCAATAAACAAGAGAAAGGATGCTGATAAATCACTCAACCAGCTAAAAAAAATGGGCAAACTATGGCAGAAGAGACAGGGAGAAGCTAAAGCCATATTCAGAATAGGAAATGAGGTCATGATGAGAGTTTATCCTATGAGTTACCCTGAAAAACATATACAAAAAATTTCAGCCAATTTACGATAGCCCATATGTAATCAAGCAGAAATATGACAATAATGCATTTATGGTGGCACAGGGCATGGAAGAAAAGTGAATATATAATGTCCAGTTGTTAAGGTTAGTAAAAAAGGAAAAATAGCCACCAGACAGGTGGTAATAAAAAAGGAAATTATGGTTAATGTAAATAACAGTTGGGGTAAATAGTTCAAAGTTAGTAATGGGATTATTAGAGACAAAATGGTCAAACTGATGCATTTTACTCTTGTTGGGGAAGCAGTGTAATGTACCATTGATTAAGAATTCCATATTTATAATAAAATTTTAAGATTAAAATTTTATATAAAAATAGGAAAGAGGGGAAAATAATAAGTATTAGAAAGTCTGAAGTCAAAATTAATAGGTTTAAAAGAAGTTTTGTTTTAATGTGATGTAAAATGTAGCATAGATTGCCAGAGAGAAAATGAAGAAAGAAAGCTACATCACTATTCAAAGAAGTTTGCCAGATTTAGAAAAAAAATAAAAAATAGAAAAACAATTAAAAGGGGGTGGGGAGGTATAACTAGTTAAAATTTAAAATTAGAAATCTTTTACATGAAAATTAAAAATGCTCTCTTTTTGTTTATTTAAAAGAAACAAAAATATGTGTCAAAGTTAATTTAATTACGTACAGAAATTGGAATGAGTGTGTGTAAATGAAAGAGTTGATTTTTTAAATACATTAAAAAAAGAAAAATATATATGTGCATGTATAAAGAATAATACTGAATTAAAAAACAAAATAAAGTTTGTAATATAAAAAGTTAAGTCAAATTCAAAGATTGCTAGACTGATAAGAAAAGATGGAATGGAAATAAGTAATTAGCAATTGCTACAAATAAACAACAATAGGAATAATTAAAAAAAGTTATATTTTATCCAAAGTTAGATTAATCTAAGAAGGAATGTGAATTAAGAGACAATAGAAATTTAATTAATAAATTTAACTAATTTAAAATTTAATCAAATTGATTTGGAAGAATAAGAACACTAAGAGGGCCATATACAAATAAGCCAGTAGAAAACTTATCATCATATTTTTAGCAGTGATATTCATCATATATATTGTAACGAGCACAGACGTTCGTTACATTGTTTTTTTTTATATATATTATTAAACAAGTTAAAATAAAAAGTTCGCATTTAAAAACTTTCTTTAAAAATTGAAATTAAAATATCGTCTTAAACTCTTATATATTAAGTCGCACAGATAATGAAAAATTATTAAAATAAAATTTTTATTAAAGAAAAAGGTATTTTTAAAACTAAATTTTAAAAAGATTTGGAGATAAAATTATATCTTTAAATTTGTCTTGAAATATATTTTTGATTTGGAAAACAGGGTAATTAATTAGAAATGGAAATGATTGTTAATTAGTTAAATGTAAACCAGCCTTCGGCATTGAAATGTAAAAACACCTGTCAGATAAGAAAACAATAAAAACTGTTAGCAAATAAGAAGAAATCCCTATGGAATCGGACCTCAACGAAAAGGATCATCTCATCGATGACGTAATGTAAATTCAATCCTTCACATTAATATAAAAGGAGAATTTTGGAAATTATTAATCAGTGACTAGTGACTGGAAATTGATTGATTATTGACGATGTAACAGCTAGGTGTTAGCGCTGGGGGGATTGAAAAAGACGCACAGCTTCAATCCCTTCAGTTCTGCTAAGAAAGAGAAAAAAATGGGCCATCGTTTATACAATGAGGACCAACTACACGAAAAACAAAATCTCCAAAGGATAAATAAATAAATCAACCGGATACTAATCTTCGGACGACGTGGGAATTCACGTTTAAACGGCCAGGAATATAATAGGATGAACTATTTCAATAACCGTAAGAACTTTAAAATTTATGAACAGTAAATTAAAAAAACTTTTCATATTTAAAATGATTTTAATATTATTCTATCTGACCAACAATATTTATTAATTGGTTATAATTTTATTTAATGTATTTAATTTGTAAAATCATTTCCATTTATTTATTTAATTTTGTTCTTTAAGTTGTTATGATTTCTGTTTTCCGTTAAATAAATTATAAAAAAAATGTTAAACTTGAGTCGGGCGTGAATGGCTGTATCGATTTGTAAAGATAATTAAGGGAGGGTAATCTTGGGTTGTTCATTTCGTGGTTGAATTGGTTCAATGGATTGGATATATTTATGTAATTAGTAGGTGTAAGCATGAGATCCGCTACGGGCAGGATTATAAAATACACACCCTCTGTTTGCCTATGGATGGGTTTGTAAGTCGTCAGAAGACCGCAGCCCATTCCTATGGAGTTTTTAGTTTATTGATCTACTTGCCCACAGATGTCACATTCCTGTGGGTGGAGAGTCAATGTCGTTTTTCTTTCTTCATATTGTTCAGATGTACATTCCTGACAATATAATTGTGTTGTCGTATCATGCTACATTGAATACATGAATGTATCAGATGGATTGGCGCCGGTTGATTGCGAAATGTGTTGCCTAGGGTTAAATAGGGATAGAATATTTTATTTTCGAATGCAGATCTATATAGTATATTCAGGCTCGATCCTATAAAACTATTAAATTTAAGTTGTTTATAGACGCTTGCATAGATTGGCTATCGGTTAAATATGTTTGCGTTTTCATATTTGATCAAAATATATAGACATTCGACAAATACTGATACCTTACGGTGAGTATCTCAAAAGGTATTTATTCGGATGTCTTTTAAGTTATTGGTGACGATGCAGGTATCTTACGATGAATACTAGAGGGTTTCTTATATTTCCCTCTGCAATTGTCAGAAATCAATAACTTTGTATTTTGATCGTTTATGTTTACTTTGAAATGTTTTTGACCGTTGAAATCTATGTAACCGATCTATAGCAACATATTAAACAGGTTAATATAATCCCATCTGTGCGAACTTGATTAAAAATGTAAATTTATAATATAATAGTAATGCAATGTAAATTAAAGTAAAATCAAAGTAAAAAAAAAAAATAATGTTAAATGTTAAATTAAATGTAAATCACTAAAGTAATTTTAAACCTTATATATATGTGCATAAATAAATGTTTGTATGTGAATTACTGGCAGTGGCTTACTTTATTCTTTTATATCCTAGTAAATGATATTATTAAATCTCTGCTATTCCACTGAGCTAGTGACATGGGCTAACGACCGGAATCAAAATTTAAGAAAAAAAAAAATATATTTTTTTTTTGACTCACGTATCTGCCTACTTTATAAATTTTTCTAGGTTCAAATGCCTAGATGGCGCCCCGTAGTGCAGTTTACGTTAAGTCGTTTTCTCCGGATCGTTACAATGGCGCAACCAACTGGGCCGATCTTTAATAAACCACAAATACCCTGAGCAAATTTTGTCAAAATGAAATAAATGTTTTATCTGCTTACATAAGTCGTATATTTTAAATCTTATAAAAGCACTGCCAGCAAGAAATTGCGCATATATATTAAATAAAAGAAAGTATAAATAATTTTAAAACTAATGTTTGTAAATTAAAAAGAAAATCAAAAGGTTGCATTGGATATGTCTTTTTTTTTGTTAATATATATTCATGCGTTAACGTGTATAGGCGCACAGCCACGGAAGTTTATGATCAGAAATGTGGTACCTTACGATGAGTACCGTTGGGAATTTACGTCAGTGTAATCCTATTTATGCATTTCAATCAGTCATAAATAAGTTGGTGGTAGTTATAATTGTGCTGCAAATATACACGTATAAATCCCTTATCTTAGAACATATTTATTTCAATGCAACCTTCCTAAATAATTTAAATAATTTGCTTGTCATGCCGTGAGTAAAAATAAAATGTATAAAATAAAATAGAATTCTCGGGGGGAGGAGGTGTAAACGTAAATGGTCCTTAGGTAGCGTTAGTCAACATTTTCTTTTTCTTTTTGTATATAGTTTTTGTAAAATTATTAACTGAATGTTTGTAAATTTTGTTAATACCGTAATTACTAACCCTAAGTAAAATATTTTTTTTTTTGATCATTTTTTTTTAAGTAACTTTACTGATATGTAACGACACAGGTCGTTACATTGTTTTTTTTATATATATTATTAAAAAGTTAAAATAAAAGTTCGCATTTAAAAACTTTCTTTAAAAATTGAAATTAAAATATCGTCTTAAACTCTTATATATTAAGTGCACAGATAATGAAAATATTAAAATAAAATTTTTATTAAAGAAAAAGGTATTTTTAAAACTAAATTTTAAAAAAGATTTGGAGATAAAATTATATCTTTAAATTTGTCTTGAAATATATTTTTGATTTGGAAAACAGGGTAATTAATTAGAATGGAAATGATTGTTAATTAGTTAATGTAAACCAGCTTCATTTAATTAAAACACCTGTCAGATAAGAAAAAATAAAACTGTTACAAATAGAGAATCCCTATGGAATGGACTCAGAAAGGATCATCTCATGATACGTAATTAAATTCAATCCTTCACATTAATATAAAGGAAATTTGGAATATTAATCAGTGACTAGTGACTGAAATTGATTGATTATTGACGATAAAGCTAGGTGTTAGCGCTGGGGGATTGAAAAAGAGCAAGCTTCAATCCCTTCAGTTCTGCTAAGAAAGAGAAAAAAATGGGCCATCGTTTATACAATGAGGACCAACTACACGAAAAACAAAATCTCCAAAGGATAAATAAATAAATCAACCGGATACTAATCTTCGGACGAGTGGGAATTCACGTTTAAAGGCCAGGAATATAATAGGATGAACTATTTCAATAACCGTAAGAACTTTAAAATTTATGAACAGTAAATTAAAAAAAACTTTTCATATTTAAAATGATTTTAATATTATTCTATCTGACCAACAATATTTATTAATTGGTTATAATTTTATTTAATGTATTTAATTTGTAAAATCATTTCCATTTATTTATTTATTTATTTAATTTTGTTCTTTAAGTTGTTATGATTTCTGTTTTCCGTTAAATAAATTATAAAAAAAATGTTAAACTTGAGTCGGGCGTGAATGGCTGTATCGATTTGTAAAGATAATTAAGGGAGGGTAATCTTGGGTTGTTCATTTCGTGGTTGAATTGGTTCAATGGATTGGATATATTTATGTAATTAGTAGGTGTAAGCATGAGATCCGCTACACACCCTCTGTTTGCCTATGGATGGGTTTGTAAGTCGTCAGAAGACCGCAGCCCATTCCTATGGAGTTTTTAGTTTATTGATCTACTTGCCCACAGATGTCACATTCCTGTGGGTGGAGAGTCAATGTCGTTTTTCTTTCTTCATATTGTTCAGATGTACATTCTGACAATATAAT
The DNA here is from genome assembly GCA_028023455.1 of Epiperipatus broadwayi. Taxonomy (NCBI): domain Eukaryota; kingdom Metazoa; phylum Onychophora; class Udeonychophora; order Euonychophora; family Peripatidae; genus Epiperipatus; species Epiperipatus broadwayi. The sequence goes on from JAQFVV010014050.1 coordinate 40,344, forward strand.
TGTGTTGTCGTATCATGCTACATTGAATACATGAATGTATCAGATGGATTGGCGCCGGTTGATTGGAAATGTGTTGCCTAGGGTTAAATAGGGATAGAATATTTTATTTTCGAATGCAGATCTATATAGTATATTCAGGCTCGATCTATAAAACTATTAAATTTAAGTTGTTTATAGAGCTTGCATAGATTGGCTATCGGTTAAATATGTTTGTTTTCATATTTGATCAAAATATATAGACATTCGACAAATACTGATACCTTACGGTGAGTATCTAAAAGGTATTTATTCGGATGTCTTTTAAGTTATTGGTGACGATGCAGGTATCTTACGATGAATACTAGAGGGTTTCTTATATTTCCCTCTGCAATTGTCAGAAATCAATAACTTTGTATTTTGATCGTTATGTTTACTTTGAAATGTTTTTGAGTTGAAATCTATGTAACCGATCTATAGCAACATATTAAACAGGTTAATATAATCCATCTGTGGAACTTGATTAAAAATGTAAATTTATAATATAATAGTAAGCAATGTAAATTAAAGTAAAATCAAAGTAAAAAAAAATAATGTTAAATGTTAAATTAAATGTAAATCACTAAAGTAATTTTAAACCTTATATATATGTGCATAAATAAATGTTTGTATGTGAATTACTGGCAGTGGCTTACTTTATTCTTTTATATCCTAGTAAATGATATTATTAAATCTCTGCTATTCCACTGAGCTAGTGACATGGGCTAACGACCGGAATCAAAATTTAAGAAAAAAAAAAATATATATATATATATTTTTGACTCACGTATCTGCCTACTTTATAAATTTTTCTAGGTTCAAATGCCTAGATGGCGCCCCGTAGTGCAGTTTACGTTAGGTCGATTTCTCCGGATCGTTACAATATATATATACTATAATTTCCAGTCTGTGCAAATGAAACTTATTTTTGTGAATGCAAAAAACCATGCATTGCTAATCAGAAGTCAAAGCATACTGCTGTACTCCAGTTTCTGATCATCTTAGAATATGCAAAGGTCTTTAATTAACCACAATGAACATCTAATAACCTGAGCTGCTTGAACATCTATCGGCCAGACTGAAATGCAGCAAGGAACCACAGTCATCTATAAATCTAAAATTGCAATCAGTTGGTGACACGAGCTCTTAACAGGAGAAAGAAAGCAGTCATCTATCCAGAGGAAGGTGTACCTGAAAAACCTATAGGTAATATTAATTTTTTTCTTATTCCAATTCCTAACATGACATTAATTTATTACTGTAGCCATTGCAATCTTTGAGATATCCAAGGTTAATAAGAATGAACTCTATAACTAGCATAAAAGAACTATTTATGTGCAGAGTTAGTGTAATAAACAGAGAGTCCTAGAACTTTCCGAATCATACAAACCAACAACTTGTATGACAGACTGTGTGTGTATCATATATAATATTTTTAATGCTTTCTTATGTATGTCTGATAAATGTTATGTAATCATTATTTTATTCAGGGAAGGGATGATAAATTGGGTCATAAGTTAATTTTATGTCTTTTAAAATAAATTATTTCTGGAAATTAGTATTTGTCGGTCAGTTCTTTTACTCCTACCACTAATTATCTCTTGGTAAAGAATCTATTAAAGCAGTTTATTGTATTACATTTTCATTGAGCTAGTTTGAAATTAATCAGGCACTTAATTAGTATATGTCATTCAGGTCATGTTAATTTCTTCATGTAATTGACTGGTGCCTGAAGTTTTTTTCAAAACAAATAAAGTGCCTTAAATGACAGGGGTTGAATTTAGCAGCCGAGAAGTTCTGTAGCTTGGAAAGGTGACTGTAAATTATACCTTGTATATCTTAAAACTTCAGTCTAGCTAGGTACCTTTGGTATTTTGCTTCTCTGCCTGAGGAATCAGATGATGTACTTACTATTCAAGTCTGATTGGAGGGGGGAAAGATTTGTAATAATTAATTTTGTTATATTTTTTATATAAAAAAGAAGTAAACAAGTTGCTTTACAATTTATTTATTTTTCTTAATTAAAGAGCTTAAAGATTAAAAACAATTTTTTTAATAAGTCCCTCTCTAAGATTTATTATCTTTCATTCTTTTTTAATATCACCTTAACCCACCCAGTTCAATATGTTTCTTTTAAAGTGATCCTATTTTTCACCTTCTTTTTTGAAGATATTAATTATAATTTTATCATTTTGTAGAGATTTTCCCTTCTCTACAGATTTAATTGAAATGTTTTATTTCTTCATTTAAAATACTGAACAGTTTAGAAGATATAATAATTACAAGGGGAGACTTTGTTTTATTGTTCTTTATAACCATATAATTCTATATAGAAGTCTTCAACAAATTTCATAATATTATATTCTTTTTACTAATATTTTCATCTTTTCTTTTTATTGCAGAAATAAATTTCCTACCAATATCAACTTGTTATTTTATTCTTTTGAGTCTTTTATTTTTTTCACAATTATATTTCCATGTATTATTATTAATATCATTTTACAAAACCCTAGATATTCAATTCTTCTTAATTGATCATGTCTATTTATTTTCGTATTATTTTATTGCACCATATTTTGCATCATATTTTGTCTTATCTCAGTAGAAAGTTTGATGGCAAATTGTTTTTTTTGTACCAGCTTTCTTTTTTCCAGTTTTCATAGGGTATTATTGATTTCAGTCAAATCTCAACCAACTTCAAAGTCTGCTAATATTTTAAAACAATTTGCAGAAAGTTCTAATTTAAATTCCTTGGAGTGTTTCTGAAGGTTAGAAATATCAACTGTCAATACTGACTTTCTTGATAGTTCTTTTCTCTTGCTTTGAACTGACACATATGTTATATCTCATTTTCTGTGTTACATTTATTAAGAATATATCTTGAAATATATGTCTTTTGTTAATCAAACTGTAATTAATTTCCAACATACCTTCATTTTGGATACTTTTGTCTTCATTTTCATTCAACATTTGTCTAAAAAAAAAATTATAAAATATGGTTTGTCTTTTTTTTTTGTGAACTCTATAAATATGTGACCTTTCTTATTTCTATTACCATAGCCAAATAACCTACAACACTTTAATCTTTCAATCATTTACAACTTCTAATGACATTTTTAAAGATTAGTTTTATCAAAAACATGATCTACATCCATATAAAAAATTCTACTTTTTTATTTTAATAAGAACTGCATGTTTTTATATCACTTACTGTAGATTTAGGATTAGTAGATGCTAGATGATAGTGCTTAATAGCTGAAATAATAATAAGTAAGCTGGAGTCATGTGATAATGAAAATTTATATAAACCTGAATTATTTGCATTTGGTATATTTCATTCAGTTGAATAATTAATCTTGAACTCTATTATATATATCATCAATATGCCCACAATGTTTCATTTATTTTTTATTTTGAATGAATAACCTTTCACTTGTGCTTTTGTAATAAAATACATGTCCATTTTTAAAATTAATTGTCTCTTTACCTTTTCTTCTAACTTCACAAAGTCAAACAATGAATACACATTTGTCAAAAATTTCATTTGGAAATAGAAATGTTATTTTAAATTGCTGATACTTATTTATCTATATCATTTTTTTCAGCAATAAATCATTTATAAATTATTACCCATTAAATAATGTTTTCAAAAATATGCTCTGCTATATGCTTAATTTTTTTATGTATTTGGGTATAAATTTATTTAAAACATTCATTTTTTAAATATCTCTTGGATAAATATTAATTTTGATATTTACAGATTGACTTCATTTTCATATTTACATTTATCATAATTTCATTTGGTTATATCTGAATAAGTAGAAAAACATGATACAAAATTTCACTGTTATAAAAAATGAAATTTTTACAAGTTGTTACTTTGTAAATTAACAATTGTACAACGGGAATCACAAAAGAATAATGGTACTCACAAAAAATATATAAACGATTTTAAAATGTTATTTGCTATGAAAGTAAGGGAAGAAACTTAAAGTTGAAAATTTTAGTATAGCTAATAATTCACTAATTCTGTATTTATATCTAAATATTTTATTATATATATATTTAGGATTTTTACTATGTATTAAATAGTTTTTATGTAAAAATTGTATTATAACTTAAATATAAAATCAGAAGTGATTAAAAAGAAAAAATGTAGATCATTTAACAATATATTTTTATATTTAGTACCTCCTATATCTATTACATCTTCTGAATTGCCCAGAATTTTAAATGAAGAAGTGAGACATGCAATTGAATATATGAAGAAAGGAAAGGCTCCAGGTAATGACGGAATTACAATTGATATATTAAAATAAGCAGGTGAAAAAATATTAGCAAAGTTATATACCAAATGTCTAAATGATAAAGATGTACCAGACAATTGGAAGAATGGAGTATTAATATTAATATTTAAGAAAGGGGAGAAAGAAGATGTTAGAAATTACAGGCCTATCAGCCTTTTATCAGTTTTATACAAAATTTTTACAAAGATAATTACAACTCATCTACGGAGATCATTGGATTTCCACCAACCAAGAGAACAAGCTGGATTTAAAAGTGGTTTTAGTACAGTAGATCATATACAGGTATTGAAAGAAGTTATAGAAAGGACAAATGAATATGAGGTGCCATTATGTTTTGGATTTGTAGATTATGAAAAGGCATTTGATTCTATATACATTTCTTCAGTGATTAAAGCATTGGATCATCAAGGTATAGATCCAGGATATTGTCATATTTTAAAGAATATTTATAAAAATACAACAGCAACAATTAGATTATATAATTCTACTGGGAAAGTCAACATTGAGAAGGGTGTAAGACAGGTTGACTCCATATCTCCAAAACTTTTTACAGCAGTGCTGCAAGAAGTATTTTGTGGATTAAAATGGGAAGCTAAAGGAGTGAAAGTAAATGGAGATTATTTAAGTCATTTAGATTTTGCAGATGATGTAGTTGTTTTTGCAAATAATACTTTAGAGATGCAGGAAATGTTGCAGGAGTTATCAGATAAAAGTATGACTAAAGATAAATGTTAAAAAGACTAAAGTAAGGTTTAATCGATTTTCTCAAAATATGAAAATAAAGATTGATTATGATGAGTTAGAAGAAGTTAACAGTTACCAATACCTTGGTCAGATTATTAATACAGATGGAAACATAATGGATTAAATTAATCATAGAATTAAACTTGGTTGGAGTGCTTTTGGTAGAAATAACTTGATACTAAAAGAAAATATGCCTATGTGTTTGAAAAGGAAGATTTTTAACAAATGTGTTTTACCAATTCTTACTTATGGATCTGATACTTGGACACTTAATAGAAGAACAATACAAAGACTTCAGACCACCCAAGGAAGTATGGAGAGATACATATTGGGAGTAACAAGAAGAGATCGAAAACATAATATATGGGTAAGAGAACAAACATGTGCTACTGTCCTCATTGAAAAAATTAAAGAAATGATGTAGAGTTGGGCTGGATATATTGCTAGAAGAGATGATAACAGATTGACAGTTGAAATCTTAAACTGGATTCCAAGATATTGTAAAAGACACAGAAAGAGACCACATGTTAGATGAATGGATGAAATAAGAAAGTGTACAGGGGTGATGTGGAGAAGAGAAGCTAAAGATTGGAGAAGATGGATTGAACTTGGAGAGACCTTCATCCTGCAGTAGATTGATAATGATGATAATGATGATGATTATGGAGCATCTACTGTAGTTACTGTAATATCTGCCAAGTCTAAACTTTTTTTAAAAAGCTGTATTAACACTTTAAATATGGAATTAGAAATTGTCAATGCTGAACAAAATATAAATTTCATTCATCATTTCAATATATAATGCCTAAATGTGAGATTGCTAATATGACTTAGAAAAAAAAATCAAAATGAAGAGCAAAACATAAATTTAAAATTGGAAAAATAAAACTAAAAAACATACAGTAAATAAAAATTTAATAAAAGTTTATTTAGATGAAATAAACTGCTGTTTTCCACAACAAATTTGAGATAAAAAAAGTTTCCTATTTTAAAACATAACTTTTGCTTATGCAATGGAAAAAATTATTTGTTATTAATTAATTAAAATGAATATCTCTAAAGATGTTGCCAAAAATTCATTATTGGTTATTTGAAAATCAAATTAAAAAAAAAAAAGACATTGTTCATTTTTGCTAAAGGAAAATGTTAGTCTGTGAGATATAGCACCCTTTTAAATTTGACAATAAAACTACAAATGGCAAAAAAAAAAAACATGAGGGGGGAGAGGATGATGATAATGATGAACAAGATGATATTTAATTGCTTTACTTTAAAATTTAATATTTAAGGTAAAATAAAAATATTGTTTTTGTTTTTTTAATTCATAAATATTTATTTATTCATTCATTTATTTTAATAAAACTTTTTTTGCATATTTAATCCAAATATATATATATATATATATTGTTAAAAAGAGGTTGCTTTGACAATAGTTTGAAATTGCTGATTGTTATTGATATTAGATTGTCTAAGTCTTGACTGTTTTTAATGATATATATATATATATATATATATATTAATATAATTCAGTAAAATATTATTCATAAACTTTATGTCTGTATCATTGTCAATATATAAAAATGAATATCACAATTTTATTATGCTATAGTAATGATTAAACATTATTAACATTATTTCTATAGAAATTTAATTTCCAATATTTACTCTATTTTGCGGAATCTAATTAAATGTGAAGAATGAATATTCCTCCTGCCTATATTTATATTAAGTTTTAAGTTTGTTAAAGTTCATAATAAAGCAATATTTTCATAAAGATTAATTTTATTTATCACTTTTTTTTTATTTATGGTTATATGAGCACATTTACAACCAATGATTTGATATTGTAGATTTTTATTTTTTATTTTTTGAATATGTGTGCCTGACAGTTGCAGACATAGCCTTAAGTTACAATTTTTTAGTCATTTATTTCTATGCAATATTTTCTATATTTAAATTGATTCTGTATACCTATTATATATATATACTAAAATAGACTTGAGGTTTAATGATAATATTTTTGCTTGTTTTCATATCCATTACTAGGTGAAAACGAGGCAGGTAAATTTGAAAACTTTGACAAGTTTAATTTGAAATCTTTTACAACTTTTATTCAAAGGAAAGTTTTTGTTTAATAGATAGTTCTAGCTAATCCAGATAAAACTTTCAACAATAATTATAATTAGTTAAATGAATATCTAAGTATTTTTTCTAACATAAATCAAAGAAAAAATCACACTATCTACCAATTGCCAAACTTAGACATTAATGCTGACTCCTTTTTCTATGAAGGGATGATCCCTGAAGAGATATTTATTCAGGAGCAAATCATTAAAAAAGCTGATTCATATTTATGTTTTATAGTAAAAAAAAATTATTGTATACCTACACAAATGGTAAAAAAATACAGCCAAATGACAGTGTATATATACATATATCATAGTTGTGTTTTTTTGATTTTTTTTAAAAAATGTTTCTAGCATGAATTAATTTTTGCTTAGAAAACTAAGCCATATATATCAATCATCAAACTTTTCTTCATTCTGTGAACTATATTTAAATCTGTTTTACAGATCAGTTTTTGATAGAAATTATGGCAGATAAAATAACATTTTGAAAAAAAAATCCTGTATTTTTAGAAGTGTTAAATGGCAATTAACAAATATTGTAATGAGAAGCTTAACAATTGATATTTGGAAATTTTATGTATAAAGAATTCTTCATTATGATATTACTTTAGATATTTCAATTACAAGACACCATAAATTTTATGATTGTATATTACAAGCAAGAGATGATTAGTTGACAGATAACAATGAAAAGTTGAGTTTGAATTTAGATAGATTTTTATCAGTCTTAAGTAAAGCATTACTAGTACCTCAATTTATGTATGAAATTGTATAGTGTAGCAATTTAATTATCAGTAATTCAATAGCTTCTGATCTAACTGGACAAATTATGAAAGATATTGAAGACAACTTTAAGATCAGACAAAGCCTGAAGTCTATGATAATAAAAATTCAAAGGATGACAATGACTTTCCTATTAAATTTCAAAGCCAGCTTTGTTTAACAAGTGTGATATGAAGTTGGAAAACATTATCATTTTTGTCAGATTGTGGTTGTGTTACATTTTTCCTCAAGCATTAAAAAATTCTTACTAATATAGATTATAATTAATCAATGAAATATAATATAAATCTTTATTATATAATAATAACAACTTGTAAATACATCACAGAAAAATTATATATATAAAAGCCTTTTTCGGTAATTCTCAATTTTTTTACCCTTCTCAATATGATACCTCGTACTAATACTAACACGTATATTACGTATATAGCGACATCTATTGACATTTTCTATAATTCACATTTTTATCATTTTATTTATTTCCCCTTATATTACTTTCCATTCTTTATCCATTACCCAATCATTCATTAAATCAATTGACTTTTTGTAAATGTTCATACATGTATTTATATTATATTTTATATAATTTGTTTCATATATTTTCCTTCTATTCATTTCCTTTATATAATTTAATGGTCTTATGTTTTTAATACAATCTATTTTATGTCCAGATTTTAAATAATGAACATATAATGCTGATCTATCATCCCTCCTTTCAATAGCACTATTATGTTCTTTTGCCCTTTGTTCTAATTGTTTTGATGTTTGTCCATAGTAAACCATTTTACATATCCCACAAGTAATTTTATATACTGTTCCCTTTATATATTTCATATCATCTTTAATCTTATAATTTCCTATTAATATATCTAAATTTTTACTATTAGACCATCCTATTTTTATATTTTTATTCATATAATTTTTATTTTTAGTTAATATATCATAAATTTTAGGTGTATATGCAATTTTAATCCATTTTGTATTATTTAATATTTTATTCCCTCTAATATTATTTTTATTATCATATAATATATTCCTAATATTTCTAGGATTATATCCATAGCTAGAATATAATTTAATAAATTGTTCTTTTTGTACTTCAGCGGTTTTTTATCTGTGTTATACCTATCATTTTTAATTTTAAAATTCTTAATTACTGCCATCTTTTGTGTCCATGCTTGTTGTGAATCCTTATAAATTACTTTTCTTATTTTATCTTCTTTAATAAAATGATTTAATACAATCATGTTATTGTTTATCTTTATTTCTATATCTAAATATTTTACTTTATTATCTATTTCTTTTATTGTAAACTTTATATTATTTTTATTATTATTAAATTCATTATATATATTTTTTATAACTCTTTTATTCCCTATTACTAAGATATCATCTACATAATTATAATTAATATGTTAAAATAAAAATGAATAATACATATTGTGACAAAAAGTAATTTTTTTAAATTATTTTTTGAAAAAATATTTTAAACATTACTTTATATGTTGAACCAGATACTCTATCCAATTCAAAAGTTTCATCATAAAAATGAAATAAGCTTTTGGGGTTTTTTTTTTAAGTTTTTAAAAGTTATATCAAAGTTTTATATTTTATTATTTTATGTATTAAGAGTATGTGATACTTCACACATACTCGCTTATTTTGAAAAAAAGAAAATATAAGCAGTGATTTTTATTTGAAATAGATTTTAATTTTTTTTGTAACAGTTTCTTTTTTTAAAAATTCATTTGTAAACATGTTCTAATTAAAAGTTTTTATTTGTTTTTGAGAAAGCTTTTATTTTTGGAAAGTTGTAATGGTATTTCTGTTTATTTTAAATAATCAATTTTTAATTTATTTTAACTAAAGCTGAGACTTGTTTTTACAATTTTTAAAAATTAATTATGAATAAGAGTAACCCTGGTCAGAATTTTTAATTAAGATTGAGTTGAGATAAAGAAATGCCCTGGTCTCAAACTATTAATTAAAAGATGTTATGAAAGATAAGAGCTCATATAAATAGCCCTGGGTTTATGGACTAAGTATGTTGATTTTTAGCTACTTGAGTCATGTATTGATTCAAATTGGTATGTAAGTGCTGTGCTGCCAGATTCTAAAAAGATTTCTATCTGTGTCTGGAGAGCACCATTGTTAATTGTACCTTTATTGGTTTGCCATTATGAAAGTATACCAAAGTTGAATTACTGTCTTCAAATTGCTAAAAAGAATTTTTCCCACAGAATGCCAGAACTATACACTATGAAGAATTGCCTCAACATCATGCCATGCTAAATCAAGTTAAAAATTACCCTGGATTTTATATCATCCCTATAAAATCATGTCATAAGAGTGTCATAAGAGTTTAAACTGGAACTGATTCCTAACATTGCCTTCTGCATCCTGAACAGAAAATGGAAACCTAAAGTCTTCACTGGAATTCTCCAGTAGAATGAACTATGTATGTCATGCTAAAAGATATTAGACAATCTTAACCTTATACCTTGAGGTAACATGTTCTTATTCTTTCCAAGGTTTAAAGTCTCAGCTTAATCTTTAAAAAAAGTAAACTATTTTTGTGATATCTTTGCTTGTTAAATTTATATATTTTGAGCATTTATTCTGTGTGTTGTATGTTGTATTTATAGCATGTTGGAATCTTAGTTTTAAGGTTCCATGTTTGTTTTGAATTCATTTGACAGAGTGTATACTGAGCTTATTTCTTAAAGCTATTTACATTTATACTAATTATTTCACTTTCTTAATAAATGCTTGGGCAGACACAAATAATTTTCTGATTACTTATCTGTCTCCTATTGAGTCTTTTAATTACTATTATAGTAGTTTAGTTTTGGTAATCATTTAGTTGGTGATTTACCAGTTATATATTTCTATTTTCCCTTAAATCAGAGATTTGATTGTCTCTCTGTTTTTTTTTAAATTACCTATACTAGCGTATTTTCTAAGATTTCTATTTTTGTTAAATTGGAGATGTAAGTTTTCTCCCATACTTCAGTTCATACTCCATTGTATTCACTTACCATATTTATTTTTCTTGCATTGTAATCAACATAGTAATCTTCAATGTGGTTGGCCATGCAGTTGTTTTGTGGATAATATGACATCATTAGTCAATAATCTAGTGATCACTCACCTGTGCTGGTTTAGTTGATTCATGCAAGAATCTTTTGTTTGTTATTTGTTTAAAACTTTTTAAATAAGGAAACCAGAGTTAATTTAGGTGAATTGTCAGATGAAAGAAATTTCTTCCCTCCCTTTTAAAAACTCTATTAGAAAATTAGTCTGTCTGCCAGAGCATTTGACATTTCATTTTTGTTCATACACGCCCTGATAGAATTTAATAAAATCGCGTTTATTTTATATATATCTCTATACTTGCAAATTTTTTTAATATTAATTTTTAATATATTTCAAAATTATATTAGCTAACATTTATCCTAGCTTTATTTTCTCAGTTGTCTGAACAATATTAACAAACTCTTGCTCTTCCTGGGTCTGGTCAGTGCAAATCATCATTAACTTTTGATCACAGTAAATAAATTTTCCAGGTATGCAGGATCTGATGGTGCCCTCCATAGCCAAAAGTAGAAAGAATGATCCAGTACAATATGATTTTATTCCTGGTATATATATATCTGTTGACACAGATTACTGGGATAATCGAAAGCACTCCTAAGTGGATAAAAATTTTTTTAATTATTTAGTTACTGTATTTACAAATATTCAGTTATATAATTACATATATTGCTTTAAAAATACAGACATCGAATCATAATATTATATATTGTAACGGAATAGCATTACATAGGGTTTGAACCTAGGAAAGAAATATATATTAATGACGAAATAAATGACAGGTACAAAACTTTAAAAAAAAAAAAAAAGCGATCTTGTTTAAGAATAAACGAGAAACAGCCGTGTCTAAAGCAGATCGCAGATCTACAAGAGTACCTGTCAGATTTATTAAAAGAGTTTTTATTTTTTAAGGAATTAATTTATTATAAACATTATTTGTCAAGTTTGTTTTTTTGTTATTTCGTTTTAATTAAAAAAGGATATTTTTAAAATTATAATTGTAGTAAAAGCTTATAGAAATGATTTTGAGAAAGATTAAATGCTCAACTTTTAGCTAAGATAAATTACATTGTTCTCGTAAGACACGCACACACGTATGCATTCAAGGTGTGAATGAATGTAAGTTTGTTAACTGAGATTGCAATATGAGATTGCCTAAACATAAAATTGCCTTAAGCACATGGATTGAGTAGGACACGGACCCCAACGACAACTCTAAGAACATGGAACTCTGGGGGGAGATTCGATCCTAAGATAAGATCCAACCCATATAAATATCAAGCAAAATGTTAAAAAAAGGAATTTTTTTTTGTAAGTTGAAAAAAAAATCAATTAAGAGAAGCTAAGTCAAATTATCAAATTTTTGTTCCACTTTCTAAAATTTTAATTTAATTCAAATTACTTCGTTTGTGCTACCCGTTTTCAAGATGATCGATATGAAATTAATCTTTAGAGCGTCGACTGTCATGAGGGGCTAGGAAACCCTTCAGTGATTGATCGACGCTCCGCCACCAGAACATCTCCGTCGCTATGAATACTTAACAATATTACCATCTAAAATTAGTGCTCCAACCAGTTCAATAATGTTCCGTGAAAGACATGAATCCCCTGATTTGGTACGCTCAACTTTAAAAGAAATGAACCACCTTCTTATGGAAACATCATCTCCCATGTTCAAACCTCCACTTAATTAGAAGCAGCGGAAGAATAAGCCAAAATCCTAGGTAAACACTTTATTTTTTATGCTTTCATTTATTCCATACGTAAACTTTAAAAAAGGCAATCTCATAATTAACTAACTTTGATTTCGCAAATTAAACTATAAAATATTCCGTAATTCATTACATTTAAAACTTATTATTGTAACTTATTATTGTAATCTCAACCTTCGTAAAATCAAACACTATGCAATTCCTAAAATTTAAATCTCAGGACTTTTCAAATATGAACTTTGACCATAATTATTATCTTATAATTTATAACACTTACCTTCAAAAATGTAATGTAAATAAAAAGAAATTTATATTCTATTATCCATATTTTATGATATATAATATGTTCTTTTCTGTGCGAGTGCGTGTGTGTGCGTGTAAATAAAACTTTTAACCAATGTTTTTTTTTATATTAAATAAATTTGTTCAGTATTAAAACAAGTCGAGCATTTCTCAAATCATTTCCTATAATTAAATCTTTATTCTATTTTCGTCTTGATTACTAATAAAGTTATCATTTATTCACATAGTTAATTATATTACGTTTAGAATTTATCTTTCTTATTTTTTTGTTTGTTTATTTATTTAAGTTCCATCGTGCCGTAAGTCACGATGTTTATTTACTATGTAGTTAAGATAGACTTAAGAGTTGGGCGGGTCTGTTATTCATAAGTATAAATAATGTCAATAAAGCTAATATGCGTAATTCTGTTGGACTGTATGATACGGGGGGAGGATATTATAAGCTTCTAATTGTTTAAAGGTATAGACGAATAATCGTATTGGTCCCAAATAACCAATGACACGATCCAATATTTGGACCGATCTGTAAATCAATCAAACTTTCTCTCCATTGGTCACTATTGCGTTCTTTTACCAAAATAGTAATTTTGAAACAATTACATCGCGACCCTGAGTGACCCTATTGGTCCATGCTGGGAGTTTGAGCTTGTGGGCGGGATTAGACTTCGAAATCGTTTTGACATGACGTAAGGTGATGCGAGAAGTTAAATTATAATTAAATCATCGTGTCTGGCGCCCCCTTGTATTGATAGTGAACAGTTATCGATAGAAGAAAATAAATAAAGCTTTACGCTATGTCATGTTTGTTTCGGAATCACAATCCCTATGTGATCGG